>PISX010014742.1:9218-52019 GCA_004024625.1 Mellivora capensis
GGGGGGGGGTGAGGGAGTGGATAGGGGGAGCATTGTGTAAGCGGCAGCCAAAATCAAAGTCAGCAGTAAGACTTTGTGGCTGAGATTTTGCTACCTCTGAGTTCAAAAGCTGAAGGCTGGGGCGCAAGGGTGGCTCAGTGGGTTAAAGCCTCTGCCTTCGGCTCAGGTCATGGTCCCAGGGTCCTGGGATGGAGCCCCGCATTGAGCTCTTTGCTCGGCAGGGAGCCTGCTTCCCCCACTCTCTCTGCCTGACTGTCTGCCTACTTGTGATCTCTGTCTGCCAAATAAATAAATAAATAATCTTTTTAAAAAAATTTATTTATTTGTCAGAGAGAGACGAAGAGAGAGCGAGCGAGCACAGGCAGACAGAGTGGCAGGCAGAGGCAGAGGGAGAAGCAGGCTCCCTGCCGAGCAAGGAGCCCGATGTGGGACTTGATCCCAGGACGCTGGGATCATGACCTGAGCCGAAGGCAGCCGCTCAACAAACTGAGCCACCCAGGCGTCCCATAAATAAATAAAAAATCTTAAAACAAAACAAAACAAAACAAAACTGAAGGCTTTTCAGTAACAGGATTTGTCCTGGGTGTAACACTTTCTTAACAAATATTGCTCAAACCAGAAGTCAAGCTAGGTATTTGTGATTCACACCCTTTCCTGTCTTACCACATCCAAGCCTAATTCGGCTTCCTGGGGTATTGCGTTGTTTGTTAGTTTAAAAGTAAACAACCCCCCCAAAATAAATAAACAGAATCCCTTTGACATTCCCACAAAGAACAAGTCACTGTAGTGGGAGGTTTGCAGTTGGGGAAAGTGACCTAAGAGAGGGACTTACTCAAAATCTCAATGTAATTGCAATTCAGTTAAGCCAGAAGGGTCCCCGCTCTGAGGGGCCTGTGCCCTGCCATTCCATCTGGCAAATCGGCCCTTCCACCTGCCATCTTTGTAAAGCCTTTTTCCGCGGGCCTGGGCAGTTAGAAACTCCCTCTTCTGGACTCTTTCAGCACCTCGAGGGCACTTAGCGCATCCAAGTGGTGCCTGGTGTAGACAATTCCTCTCTCCCATTAGCCTAGAACCTTGCGAAGTGTCCAGCACACAACAGGCCTTCTGGAATCTCTGAAGAGCCAAGCCAGCTTCAGTGCAGTGGTCTCTGATTTAGGCAGGAACCAGGCTGGACCAGCCTCCACAGTTTTCAGCCCCAGTTTCTACTGAGCACAGGGGACTGAGGAGGGCCCACCAGCAATGCCCCTGGTGGGATCCAGGATATTCCAGTTCTCAGTCCTCAGGAGGATGCTGATTCCACAGCCAGCCCCATTGGGCTTCCCATACTCAGAGGGGAATGTGGGTTTGCTACTGAGAAAAGCCACAGACCTACAGTACTAAGCACTTTCCTAGAAACTTGAGCCTGACCCCAGGACAGCACCCCGCCAAGCTGCTCTGGGGCAGCTCCAGTCTTGGTACTTCCTGGGGGCTTCCTGACTCCGGAAAACATGGCTCCCCACTGCCAGTGTCAGGCCTTCAGGATCTGGGAACTGCCAAGGGGCTGCAGAGCCGCCCTGCCCAAGGGTAGGCTCCCTCTCTGCTGAGATTGTGGAGGGGAATGTAAATTGAGGAAGTACCCGTTGTGGAATGCCCGTAGGCTGTCTGCCCCCATCTCTGCCTGGCTCCTGTGCCTTTGGCCACCGGGAGCCCTTGGCAAGTTTTCTGGGCCAGATGCAGCAGCCCTGGGCTTTTTTTGTTTTCTTCTGTCGCATTTGCTTTAATATGAAGGACTATGTCCCCCACCTCCGCCCCCCTGCATTTGGAACAGAGACTCAGCAAACACTTTAACACATCCAGGGGACCTTTAAGTAGCTTCGATGTGACTATTATGATTCTTCATATCTTTTGTATAACTTCTTTGTGCCGTCCCTTCCATGCATTTATAATTTTTTTAAGTTACCAAAACAATAGAACTGGACAAGGAAAATTGGAAAGTACCGAAAAAAGGAAAAAAAACTGGTTTATTCAAAATCTCATCATCGAAACAGTCATTTAGGTGCATTTGAGTTCTTTCTCAGGCGAGTGTCTCTGCTTAGCCGAAGTCAGAGTGAACGTGAAACAATGTGACTCGTTCTGGGTTTTCGTCCCTATTCACATGGAGCTGTGAGCAGCTTTTCCTTGAAACTCTACATTCACCATAAATTGTTTTAGCACGTAAAGAATATGAAAGGATGGAATTTCTTTAAAACCATCCCTTACTTGTTTCTTAAAAAAATTTACTTCTAGTGGTGCCTGAGTGGCTCAGTCGGTTAAGCGTCTGCCTTTGATCTCAGGGTCCTGGGTTTGAGGCCTGCATTGGGCTCCACATCGGGTTCCCTGATCAGCTGGAGCCTGCTTCCCCCTCTTCCTGCTTTGCCTGCCACTTCCCCTGCTTGTGCTCTCTAGCTTGCTCTCTCTCTGTCGAATAAATAAAATCTTAAATAAATAAAATAAATAGGTAAATAATTTTACTTCTAGGAATTATTCTTTAAAAAAATATATGTTGGCCTATCATTGGCAATGCAAGCTGGTGCAACCACACTGGAAGTCAATATGGAGTTTCCTCAAAAAGTTAAAAATGGAACTACCCTATGACCCAGCAATTACACTATCAGGCATTTACCCAAATGATACAAAAATGCTGATTTGAGGGGTGCCTGGGTGGCTCAGTGAGGTTAAGGCCTCTGTCTTCGGCTCAGGTCATGGTCCCAGGGTCCTAGGATCAAGCCCCACATCAGGCTCTCTGCTCAGCGGGGAGCCTGCTTCCTCCTCTCTCTGCCTACCTCTCTGCCTACTTGTGATCTCTGTCAAATAAATAAATAAAATCTTTTTAAAAAATGCTGATTTGAAGGGTACATGCACCCCAGTGTTTACTCCAGCGATGTCCACAATAACCAAACTATGGAAGGCGTACAAATGCCCATCAGCTGGTGAATGCGTAAAGAAGGTGTGGTGTATATATATATATATATATATATATATATATATATATAATGGAATACTATGCAGCCATCAAAAAGAACAAAATCTTGCCATTTGCAACAATGTGGCTAGAACTAGAGGGTATTATGCTAAGCGAAATACGTCCATCAGAGAAAGACAAATATCATATGATTTCACTCACATGTGGAATTTAAGAAATAGAACAGATGAAAATAGTAGAAGGGAAGGGAAAATAAAGTAAGGTAAAGACAGAGATGGAGACAAACCATAACAGACTGTTAACTATAGAGAACAAACTGAGGGTTGATGGCAGGAAGTGGGTGGGGGATGGGTGAGTTGTATAATGGGCATTAAGGAGGGCACTAGTTGGAATAGCACTGGGTATTTATGGAAGTATGAATCATTAAATTTGACTCCTGAAACCAATACTACACTATATGTTAACTAGCTTGAATTTAAATTAAAAAAAAATAAAACACATCTAAAAAAAAATGTGTTGGCAGAAATGAACCACTGGGACTTCATCAAGATAAAAAGCTTTTGCACAGCGAGGGAAACAGTCAACAAAACCAAAAGACAACCGATAGAGATGGAGAAGTACGTTTGCAAATGACATATTAGATAAAGGGCTAGTATCCAAAATCTATAAAGAACTTATCAAACTCAATACCCAAAGAAAAAATAATCCAATCAAGAAATGGGCAGAAGACATGAACAGGCATTTCTGCAAAGAAGACATCCAAATGGCCAACAGACACATGAAAAAGTACTCCACATCACTTGGGATAAGGAAAATACAAATCAAAACCACAATGAGATACCACCTCACACCAGTCAGAATGGCTAAAATAAACCAGTCAGGAGATGACAGATGCTGGCGAGGATGTGGAGAAAGGGGAACCCTCCTACACTGTTGGTGGGAATGCAAGCTGGTGCAGCCACTCTGGAAAACAGTATGGGGGTTCCTCAAAAAGTTGAAAATAGAGCTACCCTATGACCCAGCAATCACACTACTGGATATTTACCCCAAAGGTACAAATGTAGTGATTTAAAGGGACACATGCACCCAAATGTTTATAGCAGCAATGTCCACAATAGCCAAATTATGGAAAGAGCCTAGATGTCCATCAACAGATGAATGGATAAAGAAGATGTGGTATATATATACAATGGAATATTATGCAACCACCAAAACCATCAAAACCCAAAATCTTTCTATTTGGGTTTTTATCCAATAACATGGATAGAACTAGAGGCTATTATGCTAAGAGAAATAAGTCAATCAGAGAAAGACAATTATATGATCTCACTGATATGAGGAATTTGAGAAACAAGACAGAGGATCATAAGGGAAGGGAGGGAAAAATGAAAAAAGATGAAACCAGAGAGGGAGACAAATGCTAAGAGACTCTTAATCTCAGGAAACAAACTGAGGGTTCCTGGAGAGGAGGGGGGTAGGAGAGATGGAGTGGCTAGATGATGGACATTGGGCAGGGTATGTGCTATGGTGAGTGCTGTGAATTGTGCAAGACTGATGAATCACAGACCTGTACCCCTGAAACAAACAATACATTATATATTAATAAACAAAACAAACAAACAAACAAATGTGTTGGCATTCTCTCCCCATGCCCAGCTCTGGATGTCCCGTTCAGTTGTCTTTGTTTGGATTTCAGTATGTAGTCCCTAGAGAGTCTCTACCTCTTCAGGGAAGACACAAGCACAAGGAACTGCTGGGGCTTCCAACCTGTAGGCCTCCTGCTCTTGTGTCCCCACGATGACCAGCAGTAAAGGTGGTCAGGCAGTCAGACCCGTGGAATCAACACATGGCCCATTTCACATGGTTCCTGACCAGTGGCAGAGAAAGTGTAGCCTGTCTGCACGTGGTCAGGCAGACAGATGATGGTTTTGCCAAGGCCCTTGAAGAAGAAATGAAAGACTAAATGAAGGGTCCTAGAGCAGTCTTGGCTAACAATTACAGGAACTGACAAAGGGCTGTGTACACAAAACCATGTGAGCGGTAATATTTGGAAAATTTAAGGGATTTTCAAGGGCAATTTTTATTTGACTTTCTACTCTCACTCTGACTTTTGAACAAGAACATGACTCCATGACTATCGGGAATGACCAAAACTAATTTGGTTGCTCTTCTAACATCGGTCATGTTCTCTCAGTAACCTCCATGTGATGGCCTGCAACAACAAAAACAAGTCTTCCACCAAATTCTGCCAAGGGCACGCCTGCATAAAAGCAGTCTAGGTAACTGGTTCTTGTAAAGTCAGGGATGGGAGAATGGGCCAATGTCCTGTGTGTCTGGCAAAAGAGCCCTCCATGATGTGGGAGAGCCCAGGACCAAATGGAACTCAAGACCTAGGCTGTACTCCAGAGGGGTAAGCCTGGTCTTGCAATGGTGGTGGATATCCTAAGCTAACCACAGTGAGCAACATTCATTGACCCAAGAAAAAGTTAAAACTTTCTTCTAATAGCCACCCCTGGCATGTGGATTCCCAGTTAGACTGCTTGCACTGTGAGGCCCCCACTGGGAGGATGCAAAGGTTGGCTTACACCTGGAAACAACCAAAACATCCACCAACGGGGGATTGCTTTCATAATGCTGGGCACAATCCTATAATGAAACCCTCTGCTACTGAAATAAAAAAATAAGGAAACTCTCTGGGAATTGGGGAAGCAAAGCTTCCAGGATGGAGGAATCAGTGGAAAGAGCAAGATGCAGATGTACGAGTGGATAATAACCTACATTTAGTGTACATGGACGTGGAGGGAAATAAGAGCTAATATTTGTACTTGCTTATAATGGCAAAAAGAGTCTCTGGAAGGATACCCCAGGAACTAATGAGTTACCTCTGGGGGTAGGGGTGGGAAACAGGTTTGGAAATGTGGCCAGTAGGCATAGGCGGGAAGCAAGACTTTTCACGGTAATATATTTTATACTGTTTTGATTTTTAACTATGTCAATGTATTACCTCTTCTAAGCAAATAAATATATATGACTTAATTTTCATATGCATACATCATACTGTTTCTACCAAAGTATTTTAAAGTAAATTCCAGCACAGGCAATGTGACAGTGGCCGTCCGTCCTGGTGTCCCTTTAAGGCGGTGCTTCTCCAGCTAGGGGGCCAGGCACAGAAAAACCACAGGACAAATATCTTGCCAGAAGATCTAGAAGGAAAACAGACGCAGAGGTATTCTGGAATAGAAGGTAGCTTTGCAGGGAACCTTCCTGGCTTTCTGTGTATAACCAACCATTGGCCTTCAGTTCTGTGGGGTGGTGTGAACAGTAACCTGTGGATCTCTGTGCCCAGCATGGTGTTAGGGTCCATCCTTGGGAGTTTTCATCTGTTTAGGGCTTTTGGACTTCCTAAAACAAATTTTATTTGGTCTCCACAATGCCTCTGAGAAGTAGTAAATACTACCCTTGTTTGACACAGGAAGAAATAGGGCTCAAAGGCTACGAGATTGGATGAAAGTAATTAAACTACAGTACCTCTCAGATCAGGATTCTTTCTTTCTTTCTTTCTTTCTTTCTTTCTTTCTTTCTTTCTTTCCTTCCTTCCTTCCTTCCTTCCTTCCTTCCTTCCTTCCTCTTTCTTTCTTTCTTTCTTTCTTTCTTTCTTTCTTTCTTTCTTTCTTTCTTTCTTTCTTTTCTTTCTTTTTTTTCTTTCTTCTTTTAAGATTCCATTCATTTACCTGACAGACAGAGATCATAAGCAGGCAAAGAGGCAGAGAGAGAGGGGGGAAGCAGGCTTCCCGCTGAGCAGAGAGCCATCTGATGCGGGGCTCGATCCCAGGACCCTGAGACCATGACCTGAGCCGAAGGCAGAGGCTTTAACCCACTGAGCCACCCAGGTGCCCCTCAGATCGGGACTTTTATTCTGACACATGAACCGTGGCTCTGTCCTGTTAGGAATTTTACATATATCTGGATTTTGTGATTTAAGACAAGAGTTATTATTATCTTGCACTGGACCTCTGTATCTTTTTTGTTTTGTTTTTATTTATGTAGTGAATTTTCCTGGATTCTCCTGATTTCTGAATCAGGAGATTTCCTGAAATCTCCAGGAATGTCTACATACACACACCAAAGAAGGTCCGGGGACAATGAGAGGAGGTCAAAGAACTTGAGGCCACGAGATTTCCACCCCAGCAGCCGGAGGGCCACTAAAATGGCCTTGAGCTTTCTGATGGCCATTGCTGAAAGGGAAGGCCAGCCACCCGTCCCGGGCTCGGCCCCTGGAGGAATGCTGGCGGGCCGTGCGGACCTGTGACAGCCCACAGACCTAACATCTCTGTCCACAAGTAGAGAGAGAAAACAGAAGTCTGGAAGTGGAGAGGCTTTTCCTTACCCTTGGTCATTCTCACACGAGAAACTCCAGACCTGCTTCCTGGACAGGGTGAGGTGTGGGCTGATCCGTGATCACTGCTCCTTATCAGTGTTTCCGACTGTGACTCCACCACCGCCAACACTCAGCGCAGAGAGGTTGTCGCCCTGCAAAGGGCAGGGCTAACTAGGGCCACCTCACGGTGCCATTTGCACTCTGATCTCAATGGTTTCTGTAGGCATCACCTTGATGCTCTCGTAGGAACTAGGACGTGGCATTTCCTCATGTGATTCTAATGGGTAAGACAGGGGAACGTCACGGCCTTCACTGCAGGGAAAACAAGACCTAGGACGGAGGATGGAACCAGGCCTCGAACCCGGGTCAGGAAATGCTTATCTTCCAGCCACGACAAGTGTCAGTGCAGAGAGTCTTGGGGTCAGGAGCTGCCCGTGCTCCTGGCCACCAGAGCTGGTTCTGGTCTGCTGCTGTGTCTCCAGTGCCAGGCAGAGTGGCGACCTCGGCAGTCACACCGTCAGGTGCTCAAAAAGGCCCACACTTGGTTTAATGCTCTGCTGTCACCGCCTGGAAATCCCTGATAAATTTGCCTTTTTTTTTTTTTTAAGGAAAATGTATTGTGGTAAAATACACAGAACATAAACTTTGCCATTTTTAAGTGGATAGTTGGTATCATTAAGTACATTCACAGTGTTCTATGGCTATCATCACTATCCATTTCCAGAATGTTCTCATCACCCCAACCAGAAACTCTGAACCCGGTCTCTCCCCATCGCCCCGCAAGCCCTCTGCCCCTAGGCGTCCCTATTCCACCTCTGTCTCTGTAAATGTTACTGTACTAGGAACCTCACATGAGTGGAATCATTCAGGATTTGTCCTTTTGTGTCTGGCTTATTTCACTCCAAATAATGTCTTCAAATTTCACCCATGTTGTAGCGTGTGTCAGAATGTCCTTCCTTTCTAAGCCAGAATCATCTTCCATTGCGTGACTTAGCATATTTCATGTCTCCATTCATCTGTCAGCAGACATGCGGGTTGCCATTTTGTTCTTGGCTATTGGACACAACGTCGCTTATAAATAGCAGCATATACGTTGGTTTTCATTTCTTATTATTTTAAAATCAGAAGATACACTAATAAATGGAGTGTGGTAGGTTCAAAACCTTCAAAACCCAAAGCCAATGGGAAGAAAATAGCAAGAAGGATCGTGGGTGGTTAAAATACAGGGAAACTTGCTCAAGGGCAAGGTTGTTTCCTGGTTGACTTTCTTCCTTGTTCATTTGCGTCAAGCAGTTTGTCCTTAGCCAGGGGTCAGACACCTCGTTGGTTAAATAATAGCTTTGGGTAGGGGGAGAGAAACATTAAATGTATCTACTGACTATAAATGTATCCAATTTCAGAAATGCTTCACGTGGATAATTATGAAAGCTGGAGGACGTGTATGTGGAGATTCACCACACTGTGCTTTAACGTCTGAAATTTTAATAAGAAATTAAGAAATGATTTGGAAAATTTTAAAAAGTGTATCTTGAAGGCGAGCAAAGAGGGTCCACCCTATTTCCTGACTCAGGCCACCTTTCCTGATGAGTCTCCATCGCAGGGGTTGGAAGTGTGAGGACCCGTGCGTGGGTCCTGACTGTGCTGGGACCCCCCCGGAAGGCCTCCTGGGGGGCCAGAAGGTTTGTAAGCAAGTTGCCATGGAATTATTCCGCTCCTGTCCACGGCTGGCCCCATACACTGAACTGAACTGAATTCCAGTACAATTAGCCTCCTAGATGGAGAAGCAAGAAGAGGAGGGGGGAGCTTCCAGCTTTCCAGCTCTTGAGAAGGGATTCTGTCTCCTGCCTCCCCAAGGGGGCCGGGAAGGGCGGAGCTGCCTGGGAGAGGGGGCCCCACACTGTAAACTGATGCTTCCTTCAATCCCCAGTCCCCACCGTTCCTTATATTCGGAATTGTAACAAAAGAAGGAACATTAAACCAGATAGTAATACTCTGCCAGCTTTCCTGTGGTCCGGGAACATCTGTTTGAGAAACTACACATTGTGGGGTGAGTCACTGGGGTCCGGCCTTCTCATTGGCTGAGACAATCTCCTGATGCTGGAGGAAAAACTCGTCTTTCTCCCATTGGAAGGGAACAAACCCAGGGCGTCCAGCAACTGCGTGGCTCGGGTGATGGTGTCGTCCACTGCTCCAACCGCCGCCTCTCCGCGTCTCTCCAGCCCCTGGCAGTGTGCACGGCCTCCTGAGACCACTAAGTTTGGAAAAGGCTGGGAAAACAAGAGACGCAGTTGCAGTCTTGCCAACAAAGTCTGTGCATGAGTGTCTGCTCCTTAAAGAACGGGCCCCAAAGCCCACGCCTGGTTTAAATGAGCGGTCCGTCCTGGGGATGTCAGTCCTGACGTGATTGAAAACCTGAGAGGGCTTCTTAATCCTGCAATAAAAATCCCACTTTCCAAGGGAGCAGCAGCCCGTTCCTGGTTTGGATCTGAGGACACGGGCCTGGCAGGCAGCTCCCCAAGCAGCTCAGCGAGGGCAGAGCTCTCTAAGACTGGAGTGTGGCTTATTGTGGGAAAGGCAGTGCCGGGCCCTGAGCCGTGTGTCCCCGGGCAGGACACTTCCTCTCTTGGTCCCCAGTGTCCCCACCAGTGAAATGCCTGACTCTGAAGAACTCGTCCAGGCGAGAATTTGGGGGAGACAAAGCCAAGACATCGCTGGTGCTCTCTCTTCAACCTCTACAAGAACTGCCCCATTCTCTCAGGAAAAAAAAAAGGGGGGGAGGTGGGAGGAACAAAATGGTCCGTGGTCATGGGATGGATCTTTGCTGGTCCATATCAGGCAGGAACCCCGGCAGAAAGGAACAGCCCTGAGCTGCCCTCTCTCAGCCCTGACCAGCAGTCTTCCAACCGCTCACTTCACATTCTGGCAAAATAGAGTGGATGGGAGTTTAGGGGTTCTGAGCTCAGCCCTGGCCATTGCTGTGCTCAGTCCCCAAGTCTGTCTGAGCCTGTGTTCTCACCTGTGAAATGCTGGTGGGGGGGGAGAGGTGGGGCAGAGAGGAGCATTCCTGTTCTAATGGTATTGTGAGAATCAAATATGAAAGCGCTTTTAAAAGGATAAAGTTCCACTCCTATTTAAAGGATTATTATTTACTTAATTCCTTGAAAGAAGATCACAGTGAGAACTTTCTCTGTGGGGTGGGGTGGGGGGATGGAGTTTTCTGGGGATAATTTCCACATCATCTGGTGGGACATTTACACCTGCCCTAGCTAGTCAGTAAACCTTTATCCCAGAGACATTTTCAGCCGGATCTCACTGTTCTGTAAATGGGCCAAAATATGGCCTTAGCGTGCTGGCCTAAAATATTTCCAGGTTGGTTTTTTACTCACAGCAGTCTCGGGCTGTTAGCCCAAAGCCTGCCAATGCCAAACTCAAATTTTTACACACCCAACTTCTTAAAATATAACCCAAATAAATATATTTTTAGCGACTTAGGGTCTACCTGTTTTTCATACCCCATGCTGCACCTAATGTCTGCTCACCACAAATAAGATAAATCCTGTGAAAGATCACCACATCTCGGCTGCCTTCTGGAACTCCCTAACCCGGAGACCACCCTCGTCCTTGCCACCCGGGTACGTAAGCATCCTTTCTGCCCCCAGGAGTTCGCATGGTCTGGTGCCCCTCTCGTGGTTGGCTTCTTGCCTCTGTCTCTGGAAGGTCTCTTGCTAGGATAATCTTTCCTTCTCCTTCTGCATTGTCCATACGAGGGCCATCCAGTGAGGCTTGCTGTGTGTCACTGCTCTGTGGTCCTTTGTCTTCCTTGATCATCCCTGAAATCCTCAGACTTACCACTCACCCAGCCTGTTTCTGAGTCAGAAAACCTCAGACATTTTTCTAGCGGCTCAGCTTCAACGTTTGTGCAAACATCAGCAAACCTCCTTAGTCTGGAAATTCTCCGCTTGGAGCCATGCTCCTCCTCAGTGCTCAGGGCCTTCCGAACTGGCAGCAGCTCCTGAGAAACCAGGGGGCCAGACCCCAAAGTCAGCCCAAACGTCTGGGCTTCAGGCATGTCATGACACCTGTGATCAGACCCTCGTGCCTGGAGGTGGGAGTGGCCGGGCTCTGGACAGGGATGGGGTTGCATGGGAACCTGGCAGGTACTTTACCCAAAAGAGATGATTGAAGAGGGAGAGCTGGAGCTGGAGGGCCCCAGAGAGAACAAGAGCAGCTTCATTTCACAGAAAAGGAAATTGAGGTCTGGGAAGTTGTGCGAGTGACTTGCATGGTTCACAAACTAACTTCCAGCAGAATGGGGGCGCAGAATCCATGGCTTTTCAACAACATGCAGTTGAATCTTGCACAGAGCCAGGCTGTACCCTGGGCACCATGTGCCAGGAGAAGGGTGCCTGCAGACAGGCCGTTACCTTCATCTTACAGCTCTAACATCTGAACATCTCCTTCCCCAGCCCCTGCGACTGGTTCGGGGTGAGAAGCATGCCGGCAGAGCCTACGGTCATCAATATAAACTTTTGCTGGAACAGTGGAAAGAGTGTGTGTGTTCTCCTAGTTAGCCACAAACCTGGACAGCGTGGACGAGACCGGCCATCATCCAACCCTTCTCTCACACACAGACAGTGAAGCGATTCCATCCAGAGAACAAGAGGTAGAGACTGAATCCTGGGAATATTGTTTGCGTGCCTGGATGGAGCTTCACCTGAAGTCTTCCTGGGCTCTTTGGTCAGGAAAGACCTGGAATAGCCCTTTCCTACATAACACATTTGAGTCAGCTTTTCTACCCTTCTGAGCTCACACTGGGGTACCAAATTGGCCATCTCCCTGCTGTTATTTTCTGCAAATATTCTTTGGCCATGGTCCTTCTGAGCACAGTACTCATGCTGGTGCGTCTCCTGCCAGAGCCCACCTGAGATGTTCCCAAAGCTCAGCTTAGCACCACAGACGTTTACTGGACTTTCACTGTCTGCCGGGCCATGTTGTTATGCTTTGGGAGAGAAACAAAGATTAGAATACAGTTAGTGCTTTCAAGAAATTTATAGATTCATGGGACACCTGAGTGGCCCAGTTAGTTAAGCACCTGCCTTCCACTCATGTCGTGATCCCTGGGTCCTGGGATCGAGCCCCGCATTGGGCTTCTTACTCAGCGGGACACCTGCTTTTCCCTCTCCCTCTGCCTGTCGCTCCCCCTGCTTGTAGTCTCTCTCTTGCTATCTCTGTCAAATAAGTAAATAAAATCTTTTTTAAAAAAGAAATTTATAGATTTGGAACTTATTAAGTGAACCACAACACACAGTACTATGTGCACTTAGCCTAAGTCCATGCAAGGCCCAGGAAGAGCATCTAGAGAGAAGGAACTCTGTGTGGGATGCAGAGGGAGGCTATCCGAACAGGACTCTGAATGAGGCGAGGTCCCTGTGGTGTGGACAGTTGTCCCCCAAAATCATTTGGCCCTGCAGTGAGGAACTGTAGGTCATTAGCCCTCATCCCAATGGGCTAGTTCTTTCCAGTGAATGATGCCTTCTGTAGAGAAACTGGACCAAGTTCCTCGGGACTGAGCTAAGGGCAATTAGGCCATTTGAACCACTCTGGGGCTTTCAGGTTGGAGAAGAGATAAATACATAAGAAGAGATAAATACATAAATATACAAATGTATATTTTGGGAGCTTGGACATTCATATTTGTATACTTGAAGATTCATCCATGGAAAATAAGAAAACATTGCATTTATTTGGGAGGTCTTAGAAACTGAGACAGGACCAAGTATGGGTAGACTTTACCAGATCCTTTCTTTCTAAGGCCCTGGTGAGCTGCCGTACCTTCCCTCTTGCCACGCCTGCTTCCCTGTCCCAGCCACACGTGAAGCTTGAGAGGCACTGAACTGCTTCCTCTTTCCAGAAAACAGATTCCCTTACCTCCACATCACCCTCTTCCGGGAATGCTTCCTTCTTGGTCACCAACATAGGACCTTTACTCCCCACCTAAAACCTTCCCACCCCTTCCTGGGACACCTATGTATTCCTTCTCCCCTGTTCCCACAATCCATTTTACACCCTCTGTGGGGAAAAGGGAAGAAGGGTTGAGACTTTCCAACTCAGAAAGGTGTGAAACTGAGAACATTGGAAGCTCCATAGGGCCAGGAAATCTTAGTCAGACAGAACTGGTCTTTTCTCCCCCACCACTGAGCATCAACCCTATCACCATCCAGGGCTCTACTTAGAATGACATCACCTGTGTCCTGAGATGATGTCAAGGCCCTTCTGGCTTAGGATTTAGCTCAGTTGGACAACCCCTGCCTGACTGCTGAAACCATCCCTAAGCCACCTGTTACCGCAACATCATAGTCATCATTAGATTATGTTGTTATTGGCATCAGGAATGTCCCCCCTCTGGATTACAAGATCCTTAGGAGGGGGACTGTGTGTTTTCATCTTTCTGTCCTTGAGGCAGAGCACAGAACTTAGCTTATAGGCAGCATTCGATATATGTACATGGAACGCGTCAGTCAGTGAATAAATGCAGGAATGAATGATTGAGTCTCTCCCGTGGATGGAGACTGGTGATAAAAAGAAAACCAATAGCTCCCGATCAGCCTCACAATGGGCTTTCAAAGCCTTATCTTCCTGACCTGAAAAAAGTAAGGAGAGTGCACACCCATAGGCATGCTTCGAAATACCAATTTTAAGAGCACTGAACTTTCTTAGAATGTCAAGTTTCCCCAAAGAAATCTGCGGCCTCATGAAAACCTTTTAGTCTGAGGATTCCTATCAGAATCCTGCACAGTTTAGAGGATCGAGTGCCGCCCCCCCAACCCTTCTTAACGCAAAGGCTCTTTGCATTGGGGGACCCACGCTAGTTAAGGAAGAGCTGGACACCCCCATCCAGTTCTCTTTCTAGAAAACCACATTACCCCATCACACTGATGATACCTGGAGGACAGCAGACGTTTGAAATATGCCAAGTAAACTCCATAGACATGGGTACCATTGCCAGCCACAGAGGAGACCGTAACTGAAGGGATAAAGGGAAGTCGGTTGAGCTCCCTGGAGATATAAAACCAAGAGACAGACTACTGGGACTTCTTGGAAACTGTTTGGGGTGAGAAGAAGTGAGAGAAAGTGGAAAATGAAAATGAAAGAAAAGAAGAGTTTGAAAAGAGGTTATTACTAGAATCTAGCCAGTTGGACTCAGAGTTGGTTTCCTGCTCAGCTTCCTGCCAGCAGCAATGGCCATGAAGTGGCTGTTGGCTGAGGAGGCTCACTTGGCAGAGCACAGGAGGATGGGAGGCTGGGCTTGTAGGGCTTGGGGTCATTACTTTCAAAGTTAAGAGGGCAGGAGGCTATTTCTCCTCAATGTGACTCTTAATTCCATTGGACCCTGTTGAAGAACTTGTGGAAGAGGAAGGCGGGCTGCCTGGAAAGATTCTAAAATATGGCGGTGTGCGACAGATGCAGAATAAGTTTCAGCATCCAAGAGGCCCGCTTTTTCACCTCATGATTGAGACCAGGAGCCGTTCTCAAGAATGCAGAGAACCAGAGAAAAATTTAGTGTCAGATGTTCACGCCAGAAATGGAGGAGTTCAGTTTTCCTGGTTCTGTGACCCTAAGAGATTTTGGCTACAGCGGTATTTTTGAAGGCGCGTTTCTGCGGTTAGATGTTAGAATTCCGAGTGCAGAGGTTAAGCATATTTCTTTCAGGCTGCATGTGGCAGACACTATTTTTTTTTAAGATTTTATTTATTTATTTGTCAGAGAGAGTGAACACAGGCAGACAGAGTGGCAGGCAGAGGCAGAGGGAGAAGCAGGCTCCCTGCTGAGCAAGGAGCCCGATGCGGGACTCGATCCCAGGACGCTGGGATCATGACCTGAGCCTAAGGCAGCCGCTTAACCAACTGAGCCACCCAGGCGTCCCTGGCAGACACTATTAATTGGCCATCTCTCAAGGCTCTCCAAACCCCCTTCTCCCTTTGTTCTTTCTTGCAGGTGGGGGTGGGGCACATGACCCTGTTCTAGGCCATGAGATATATATGGAAGCCTACAAAGGTAGAAGCCGAGGGCTTCTGAGAAAGCTCAGGATTCTATGGTAAACAAAACAGAGAGTCAACCTGGGATTTTCCCTTCCTCCTTCTCTACCTGCTGTAAATACAGATGTGATGGCGAGAGCTGCATCAGCTAGCATGTAATTGTGAGGGGAGATCAAGAAAATTGCAGTGACATCTGCTCTGGCGTGACCAGTCCACTGAACCAAGGTCACGACCACCTCTCTTCGGGCTTCTTATTTAGAAGAAAAAAAAAAAGGCAAAGCCCTATATTTGAGTTTTCTGATTTTTGCAGTTGAATGCAATCCTAACTTATCCCCAGGACTTCTCAGTACATTTCATATGCTGGTGTGCATTGCAAATCTCCAAGAAGGGAGGAAAATAGGCAGTAATTCCAAATGTATTTAACCGAAGTATTATTTTTTAAAAAAATAATTTTGGTGTGGGACTAGTGTTTCTTTTTTTTAAGGTTTTTTTTAAAGATTTTATTTATTTATTTGAGAGAGAGGCAGTGAGAGAGCATGAGTGAGGAGAAGGTCAGAGGGAGAAGCAGACTCCCCGTGGAGCTGGGAGCCTGATGCGGGACTCGATCCCGGGTCTCCGGGATCATGACCTGAGCCGAAGGCAGTCGTCCAACCAACTGAGCCACCCAGGCGTCCCAACTTTTTTTTAAGATTTTATTTATTTATTTATTTGACAGAGTGTGAGAGAGAGGGATCACAAGTAGGGGGAGGGGCAGTGGGGAGAAGCAGACTTCCCACTGAGCAGGGAGCCCGATGCGGGACTCGATCCCACAACCCCGGACCCCAGGATCATGACCTGAGCCAAAGGTAGCTGCTTAACTGACAGAGCCACCCAGGCATCCCGGGACTAATGTTTCAGGTGTACTCTTTGGGAAACTCTGGGCTAGGGGATCACAGGTCTGGTGTGACAGACAGTCAGACCCTAGTGACCCTGCCATGTTCGTGCCCAGCTTCATTCCCTCCCTTTGGGAGTGGGTGCCACCTGTGACTTGCCTCTAACCAGTGGTCTATGGCAAGTGACACTCCCACGATGATGTGACAATTACGTAGAGAGGGAAGTGTAATTTCTACTCTCTCATCTATGTGCTCATCTGGAAATCTCACAGGAAGGCCTATATTTTGAATGTCAAATGAGGACCGAGAAGGATGACAGATAACCAAAACAGCAGGGAACCGGCTTCTTCACTCTGAAGGGTAAAATCTAGTCTTTAAGAACAATGTCTGTACCCTGTGGTGAGAGGACAGCCAGTTTCTCTCCAACTAGAGGAAACATGGAATGAACTGTCCATTTGAGGCTACTTGGCATTTCTAATGACTCGAAGGTCAGAACAGCATGTGCTTGGAGCTGTTCCATTTTTTGAAGGTTTCTATTTTCAAGCTCTTTGCTTGCTAGATTAGAACATCTTATTGGAAGAAAATGTCCTCACAGAGGGGTGCCTGAGCGGCTCAGTCGGTTATGCATCTGCCTTCGGCTCAGGCCATGATGCCAGAGACCCAGGATTGAACCCCAGGTGTGGGCCTCCCTGCTCGGCGGGGAGTCTGCTTCTCCCACTGCTCCTTACCCCGCTCATACTCTCTCTCTCTCTCTCTCAAATAAATAAATAAAATCTTTAAAAGAAAGAAAAAGAAAATACCCTCGCAGAAAAGTAGGTGGGTCCCAGGGGGGAGCCTCGGCCTGATCTGTCCTAGACCCTGTACACCAGAACCAGTCTATAAGCTGGAGTTTTATCCTGGGAGCTGGCCCTCTCCCAGGTGTGTTTGTTTTCTCAACAAGAGTCAGCACAAATGCAGCATTTATTTTTTAAGATTTTATTTATTTGAGAGAGAGAGAGGAGCAGAAGGACAAGCAGACTCTGCACTGAGCAGGGAGCCCAAGGTGGGGCTCAATCCCACGACCCTGAGATCATGACCTGAGCCAAAATCGAGTCAGACGCTTCGGATGCCTGGGTGGCTCAGTTGGTTAAGCGGCTGCCTTTGGCTCAGGTTGTGATCCCAGTGTCTTGGGACTGAGTCCAGCATCGAGCTCCTTGCTCCACGGGGAGCCTGCTTCTCACTCTGCCTCTGCCTGCCACTCTGCCTGCTCGTGCTCTGTCACTCTAACAAACAAATACATAAATAAATAAAATCTTAAAAAAAAAAAAGTCAGATGCTTAACCGACTGAGTCACTCAGGTGCCCCACGAACGCCGCATTTTAAATGACATGCACATTTATTATGTCACAGCTTCCATGGATGAGAAATCAGTACAGCGTGGCACATGAGTGGCTCAGTCAGCTCAGCACCTGCCTTGGGCTCAGGTCATGATCCCAGGGTCCAGGGATCGAGCCCCGCATCAGGAAAGTATGCTTCTCCTTCTCCCACTCCCCCTACTTGTTCCCTTTCTCGCTGTGTCTCTCTCTGTCAAGTAAATAAACTCTTAGAAAGAAAGAAAGAAAAAAAAGATCAGTACAGCTTAGCTGTTCTGCTCTGGGTCAGTCTCCTATGGCAGCAATAAAGTCAGTGGGATGGCTATGTTTCATCTGAGGCCTGGGGTCCTCTTCCAAGCCCACGTGGTTGTTGACAGAATCCAGTTCCCAGTGCTTGTGGGACTGTGGCCCTTAGCTCCTCGGGGCCACCATAGTTCCGGCCACGTGACCCTCTCCACAGGCGCTTCACGAATGGCAGCTTACTTATTCAAGATCAGCAGGAGACTCCATCCGCTCCTTGTAGTTCAGTCGAGAGACGTCCATGGAGCAGGGTCCACGTGGCCATTCGTTCCAGCCCCCCAGGTTAGTCCTAGAGGAACAGAGCCTTCCTGCTTGTGAGTTTCTCCTCCTTGCCTTCCTCAGACAGCGGGATCCCCCATAAACCATTTCTATACTATTATGGACATTTCTGGGCTCTGCCATCACCATGAGGGAGTTTCTCTGACGTCATCCAAGACATTGTGGGTATTTTAAGTTTCAAGATCATTTTATATCCTTCAAGCATAGGAGTAGCTTCAATTAATAACGTCCAATAGCAAGGTAGTAAACGTCTCTCAAATTGAAATTCCCGGGGCACCTGGGTGGCTCAGTGGGTTAAAGCCTCTGCCTTCGGCTCAGGTCATGATCTCAGGGTCCTGGAATTGAGCCCTCATTGGGTTCTCTGCTCAACAGGGCACC
Source organism: Mellivora capensis (assembly GCA_004024625.1). Taxonomy (NCBI): domain Eukaryota; kingdom Metazoa; phylum Chordata; class Mammalia; order Carnivora; family Mustelidae; genus Mellivora; species Mellivora capensis. The sequence goes on from PISX010014742.1 coordinate 27,755, forward strand.
TGTTCTACCCCCCCGACCCTGCTCCTGCCTGCCTCTCTGCCTATTTGTGATCTCTCTCCTCCAGAACCACTCCTGGAATTTCCACGTGTTCAACAATCCAGAATCTCTCTGGACTACTTCATCACGAGGCGTGATTGATTAAATCATTGGCCATTGGTGACTACATTTAACCTCCAGTCCCTCTCTCCTTCCCCAGGTATCAGGGTGGGACTGAAGGTTCCAACCCTCTAATCACAGGGTTGGCTCCCCTGGCAAACACCCCCATCCTTTGGTGACCTGGAGGCAAAGGTCATATCATTAACCTAACCAATGATACCTTGATCTCTCATACCATCTAGAAATTCCAACTTTTGGAAAAGCTTTGTGCTAGATGGGCCCCTGGGTGGTTCAGTCAGCCTTCCACTCAGGCTCAGGCTGTGATCTCAGGGTCCTGGGATTGAGTCCCATGCTGGGCTAGAGAGCCCAACTCAATGGGAAATCGACTTCTCCCTCTCCCTCCCACTCTGTCTCTCAAATAAATAAATATAATCTCTAAAAAATAATTCAAAAATTAAAAGCTTTGTGTGAGAATTTGGGAGCAAGACCAAATATGTATTTCTCACTATAAATCACAATATCCCAGGGCCCCATTAGAAAAATTGACAGAGGACTCCTGTAAATCATGGAAGAGATACAACTGACCAGTAACTGAAAAGGTAATGATGGTTTATATCAATGTTAATCAAAGAAAGGCAAGTTCTTCAATTCCAACTTGTTTTGTCAGTTTTAGATTGGCAAAGATGAAAGAGAATGATAAAAACTAGTGCAGTTAAAGTCAAGAAAAGCCTGGCGATTTCACAATCTGTCGTTAGGATTGTGAATGCACACAAGTGCTCTTGTCAACTCAAAATGAACAAACCTTTTAGAATCTCTAAAAGAAAGTTTTATTTGAGCCGGGTTAGGACAGCTGCCTGGGGAAACACTTCCTTCTCAGAGAAGAAAGTGCTCAGGGGAAGGAACAGTTTTTACAGAGTTAAATACTTCTTCCCTCTTGTAAAAACTCAAAAGATTGTAGATTAGCATATCATAAAGGAATGCAGGGAGTGGGAGCATTGATTTATATCTCAAGGATGAGATGGGTTTCCCTCAGGTTACATATGCTGTCACAAGGCGGATGTACAACGCTTCGTGTAGGGCCATAAATCAGGATCTGGGTTTGAGCAAAGTTTATATACAATTGGATTGACTTAGAAAGAAATCTAAAATGGCTTCCCTTGAGCAGGCCTTCAGAGAGTTCTTCCTGTCATCACAGTCAGGAAGTCAATGATTTACATCGTGCCCATGGTCGGGGCCACCTTTTATGCAGGTCTTTATTTCTTCATATTGAGACCTGGTCACTACATATTGCCAAGTGGAAAACAGCATGGTCCTACGTACCTCAGACTTCGTGCTGTACATCTATGACTGCATGCGGTTTAAGTTATGCCTGAAGAACTTAAGAGACAGAGAGAAGGGTGTAGAAAGATGGTCACTGTAGCTCTTCCTGGATGGTGGGATTTGGGGCTATCTTGTTCTCACTTATGAAGTCTGAGAGACCAGCCTGTCTTCACTCCATCCTCACATAACTCCCTGACAATAGCGCCTGGTCCTGCTCCCCTTCAGCTACCTGGCTGACCTGGTCTATGGGGGTACAGCCACACTAGGAAAGAAGGCCATTCAAAGGAGCAAAATGGAGATTTTTGCCTATGGAAAGGAAAAGAAAAAAAGTCTTTCTTTTTATTTTATTATTTTTTTTAAAGATTTTATTTATTTATTTGACAGAGAGAGATCACAAGTAGGCAGAGAGGCAGGCAGAGAGAGAGGGGAAAGCAGGCTCCCTGCTGAGCAGAGAGCCTGAAACGGGGCTCAATCCCAGGACCTTGGGATCATGACCTTAGCTGAAGGCAGAGGCTTTAACCCACTGAGCCACCCAGGCACCCCAAAAGTCATTCATTTTAATACCAAAGAACCACCACCTTGGAAACTATGAGAAACTCCCTGGACTAGACTACCCTAAGAAGACCAAAGTTAGTCACTTATATGGATTTTCAATATCTTTTTTTCTTTTCTTTTCTTTCTTTCTGGAGCATGTATCCATACCTCTACTCCCTTAGATTGTGCTTTCAGTCTTTTTTGGTTTTTTGGTTTTTTTTTTTCCAGAATGAACATTTTACATGCACAACTCAACCAAACCATAGGAAGTGCTCTACCAAATGGTGGTTCCTTAGCGCAGCACCCTCTACACCACCCGGACCAACCCGGAGGGGTTTGGTACCCTTGCACATGTGGGAACAAGGAGAGTTTCTTCAACTTTCCATTCTGTTTTCTTGGAAACAGCCAGGCTTCCTTAAACTGTGTCTGGATTGGAAAGTTTTATACAAAACAAAAGTGAGATTTACTTCAGAATCAGTTTTATGTTTTATTTTCCCTGGACCCAATATTCACTACAAGGGGCAGACTAAAAAAGAAAAAAAAAAAAAAAAGACACGGGAGTCTTGGGTTTTCTCTCAAGAGAGAAACAACTGATGTTCTAAGGCTTTCCTTCTGCTCAGGGGCTGGAAATCCCTAAGGATGTGGAAGTTGGTGGGTGGGGACTCTAGTGAACTAGATCTTTTAAAGGGGAGACCTTAGCACAGAGTCAGGGTATAACCTAATTCTCTGGGATTTGAAAGAAGGCGGAGATTAGATTTTCCTGTCAAATCTCCTGATATGTAAATATGGGTAATTGATTAAAATATTTAAAATCTATTGAATGAACTGATGAAATAGAGCAGGAGAAACCCTAGAGATCATTAAATCAATCATTTTGGAGATAGAAATCTGAGGGCAGAAGAAATGACTCACCAGGATGACACCAAGAGTCTATAAACCTATGGAATCATGGTGTACTTTCATCAACAGATGGCTCTTTCGAATAACAAAAGCCTAGTTAGTTGGGTTAGTTCTTCTCCCGCACACCCCATGTTTTTTCTCCCTCCCCCCTCTCTTCCTCCTTTTTTCCATTCTTCTATCCATTCCTGCCTGGATCGACTTTTTCATTATTTTCTGGACAATTTTAAATTGGAATTCCTCTGATCCAGGAGACATTCAGGAGAGTGTTTTTAATTCTAAGTACTTAAGACTTGTGAAGGTATGCTTTTTCATGTATTTTTAATTTTATTGTTCTAGGCTCAGGAAATTTGTCTTGTAAATCGCCATTTTTTATATTTTGTGGAGGTTTTCTTTGGAGCCAAATATGTGATCAATTTTTACAAAGATGCCAAGGGCAAAATAAAATAATGTTTATTTTTCAGCAAGACACCGAATTCTATGTATGTACTAAATCAAGCTTGTGGATTACAATATTCAGATCCTCTATGTCATTTATTTCTGTTTTACTTGATCTGTCAGATTCAGAAGAAGACGTATTAGAGTATTTCACTACATAAACATGTGTGTACGTGTGTGTGTGTGTGCATGTTGTAAATTAAGTCCTTGTATTTTTAGTAGTTTTTGTTTTATAGATCTTGTAATTATACTGTTGTGAATATCAAAATTTATCACTGGTATATTTTTGTCCAACTGTACCTTTAACCATACTGTAGTGTCTTTCATAATTCTGATGGATGTTTTTGACTTTAAATTCCACTTTGTCTGATGTTAATATCTCTGTTTTTTAAGTGTATCTGTTAGATATCTTTGTCCACTTTATTTTCCTTAAGTATGCCATTATTTTAATATAAATGACTCACCTTATATTAAAAAAAATTTTTAAGTACAGAAAAGGGGGCACCTGGGTGGCTCAGATGGTTAAGCATCTGCCTTTGGCTCAGGTCACAATTCCAGGGTCCTGGGATCGAGCCCCTCATCAGACTCCCTGCTCTCGGCAGGAAGCCTGGATCTCTCTCTCCCGCACCCTTGTGTTCCCTCTCTCACTGTGTCTCTCTCTGTCAAATTTTAAAAAAAAATTCTTAAAAAATAAATAAATAAAAAAGTTCAGAAAAGTATGAAGAAGAGAGCAACAAATTACCAAAAATTCTACCTAAAAATAACTGATGATGAGTTTTGTTTGACATTATTTCAGACAGTTCTCTATGCAAATACAGAACGAAAGATTTAGAGAAAGACAGAGACAGAGAGACGAAGACAGTCGTAAAAGGATGGTATCATTCTATATGTAACACATTATTTGAAAGATAAATACAGCATTTAATTTTATTAATTTTATTTTTTGTATTTATTTTTATTTTTAATTTAAATTCAATTAATTAACATATAATATTAGTTTCAGAAGTAGAGGTCAGTGATTCATCACTCTTATACAATACCTAGTGTCCCTTATATCACGTGTCCTCTCTAATGTGCATCACCCACTTACCCCATCCCCTCACTCCCTTCCTCTCCAGCAACCCTCGGTTTGTTTCCCATGATTAAGAGTCTCTTATGGTTTGTCTCCCTCTCTGATTTTGTCTTGTTTTATTTTTCCCTCTCTTCTTCTATGATCCTCTGTTTTGTTTCTTAACTTCCACATATCAGTAAGATCATATGATGACTGTCTTTCTCTGATTGACTTATTCCACTCAGCATAATACCCTCTAGTTTCATCTACATCATTGTAAATTGCAAAATTTCTTTCTTTTTTTTTTTTTTTTTTTTGGCTGAGTAGCATTCCATTGTATATAGATACCACATCTTCTTTATCCATTCATCTGTCGATGGACATCTGGGCTTTTTCCATAGTTTGGCTATTGTGGACATTGCTGTTATAAACATTGGGGTGCAGGTGTCCCTTCAGATCACTACATTTGTATTTTGGGGGGTCAGTACCCAGAATGCAATTGCTGGGTCATAGGGTAGCTCTATTTTCAACTTTCTGAGGAACCTCCATACTGCTTTCCAGAGAGTGGCTATACCAGCTTGCATTCCTATCAACAGTGTAGGAGGGTTCCCCTTTCTCCACATTTTTGCCAATATCTGTCATTTCTTGACTTGTTGATTTAAGCCATTCTGACTGGTGTGAGGTGGTATCTCATTGCAATTTTGATTTGTATTTTCCTGATGATGAGTGATAATGAGCATTTTTTCATGCGTCTGTTGGCCATTTGGATGTCTTCTTTGGAGAAATATCTGTTCATGTCTTTTGCTCATTTCTTGATTGGATTCTTTCTTTTTTGGGTATTGAGTTTGATAAGTTCTTTATAGATTTTGGATACTTGCCCTTTACCTGATATGTCATTTACAAATATACTTCTCCCATTCTGCCTTTGTCTTTTGGTTTTGTCGACTGTTTCATTCGCTGTGCAAAAAGCTCTTTTTCTTGATGAAGTCCCACTAGTTCATATTTGCCTTTGTTTCCCTTGCCTTTGGAGATAGGTCTAGCAAGAAGTTGTTGTGGCCAAGATCACAGAGCTTGCTGCCTGTGTTCTCCTGTAGGATTTGGATGGAATCCTGTCTCCCATTTAGGTCTTTCATCCATTTTGGGTCTATTTTTATGTGTGGTGTAAGGGAATGGTCCAGTTTCATTCTTCTGCATGTGGTTGTCTAATTTTCCCAACACTATTTGTTGAAGAGACTGTCTTTTTTCCGTTGGATTTTTCTTTCCTGCTTTGTCAAAGATTAGTTGATTCTAGAGTTGGGGGTCCATTTCTGAGTTCTCTATTCTTTTCCATTGATCTATATGTCTGTTTTTGTGCCAGTACCATACTGTCTTGAAGTCCGGAATTGTGATGCCAAGTTTTGGTTTTCTTTTTCAACATTCCTTTGGCTACTTGGGGTCTTTTCTGGTTCCATACAAAATTTAGGATTATTTGTTCCAGATATGTGAAAAAAGATGATGGCATTTTAATAGGGATTGCATTGAATGTGTAGATTGGTCTAGGTAGCATAGACATTTTAACAATATTTGTTCCTCCAATCCATGAACATGGATTTCTTTGTGTCTTTCTAAATTTCTTTTTTTTTTACGATTTTATTTATTTGACAGAGATTACACGTAGGCAGAGAGGCAGGCAGAGAGAGAAGGAAGCAGGCTTCCTGCTGAGCAGAGAGCCCAACGTGGGGCTTGTTCCCAGGACCCTGGGACCATGACCCGAGCCGAAAGGAGAGGCTTTAACCCACTGAGCCACCCAGGCGCCCCTCTTTCTCAATTTCTTACATGAGTGTTCTATAGTTTTTTGAGTACAGATCCTTTGTCTCTTTGATTAAGTTTATTCCTAGGTATCTTATGGTTTTGGGTGCAATTGTAAATGGGATCGACTCCTTAATTTCTCTTTCTTCTGTTTCATTGTTAGTGTATAGAAATGCAAGTGATTTCTGTGCATTGATTTTATATCCTGCCACTCTGCTGAATTCCTATATGAATTCTAGCAATTTTGAGGTGGAGTCTTTAGGGTTTTCCACATAGAGTATCATGTTGTCTGCAAAAACTGAGAGTTTGACTTCTTCTTTGCTGATCTGGAGGCCTTCTATTTCTTTTTGTTGTCTGATTGCTAAGGCTAGGACTTCTAGTACTGTGTTGAACAGCAGTGGTGATAGTGGACATCCCTGCTGTGTGCATGACCTTAGGGTAAAAGCTCTAGTTTTTCCCCATTGAGAATGATATTCACTGTGGGCTTTTCATAGATGGCTTTTATGATATTGAGGTATGTATTCTCTATGCCTACACTGGAAAGTGTTTTAATCAAGAAAGGATGCTGTACTTTGTCAAATGCTTTTTCTGTATCTATTGAGAGGATCATGTGGTTCTTGTCCTTTATTTATGTATTGTTTCACATTGATTGGTTTGGGGATATTGAATCATCCTTGCAGCCCAGGAATAAATCCCACTTGGTTGTGGTGAATAGCACTCTCAATGTATTGTAGGATCGTATTGGCTAGTATTTTGGTGAGAATTTTGGTGTCCATATTCATCAGGGATATTGGTCTGTAATTCTCCTTTATGGTGGGGTCTTTGTCTGGTTTGGGGATCAAGGAAATGCTGGCCTCATAGAAAGAGTTTGGAAGTTATCCTTCCATTTCTATTTTTTGAAACTGTTCAGAAGAATGGTATTCACTCTTCTTTAAATGTTTGTGTAGAATTTCCCTGAGAAGCCATCCAGCCTTAGGTTCTTGTTTGTTGGGAGATTTTGACTATCACTTCGATTTCTTACTGGTTATTAGTCTGTTCAGGTTTTCTTTTCCTTCCTGGTTCAGTTTTGGTACTTCATATGTTTCTAGGAATGCATCCATTTCTTCCAAATTACCTAATTTGTTACCATATAGCTCATATGTTCTTTTTTTTAAAAATATTTTATTTATTTATTTATTTGACAGATGGAGATCACAAGTAGGCAGAGAAGCAGGCAGAGAGAAAGGAGGAAGCAGGCTCCCCACCGAGCGGAGAGCCTGATGCGGGGCTCCATCCCAGAACTCTGGGATCATGACCGGGGCCGAAGGCAGAGGCTTTAACCCACTGAGCTACCCAGGTACCCCTGGTGCCACTCATATGTTCTTAAAATTGTATTTCTTTAGTGTTGGTTGTGATCTCTCCTCTTTCATTCATGATTTCATTTATTTGGGTCCCTTCTCTTTTCTTTTGGATAACTCTGGCAGGGTTTATCAATCTTACTAATTCTTTCAAAGAAACAGCTCCCAGTTTTATTGATCTGTTCTACTGTTCTTTTGGTTTCTATTTCATTGTTTTCTGCTCTGATCTTTATTATTTCTCTTTTCCTGCTGTGTTTCGGCTTTATTTGCTGTGCTTTCTCCAGCTTCTTTAGATGTAAGATTAGGTTGTACATTTGAGACCTTTCTTGTTTCTTGAGAAAGGCTTGTAGTGCTATATATTTCCCTCTTAGGATCACCTTTGTTGCATCCCAAAGGTTTTGAACAGTTGTGTTTCCATTTTCATCTGTTTCCGTGAATTTTTTTTAATTCTTCTTTAATTTCCTGGTTGCCCCATTCATTCTTTAGTAGGATGCTCTTTAGCTTCCATGCATTTGGGTTCTTTCCAAATTTCCTCTTGTGATTGAGTTCCAGTTTCAAAGCACTGTGGTCTGAAAATATGCAGGAAATGATCCCAATCTTTTGGTACTAGTTGAGACCTATTTGTGACCCAGCATTTAAACTATTCTGGAGAATGTTCCATGAGCACTCAAGAAGAGTGTGTATTCTGTTGCTTTAGGATGGAATGTTCTGAATATATCTGTGAGGTCCATCTGGTCTGGTGTGTCATTCAAAGCCCTTATTTCCTTGTTGATCTTCTGCTTAGATGATCTGTCCATTGCAGTGAGGGGGGTGTTAACATCCTTTACCATTATTGTATTATTATTGATGTGTTTCTTTAATTTTGTTATTAATTGGCTTATATAATTGGCTGCTCCCATGTTAGGGGCAAAAATAGTTACAATTTTTAGGTCTTTTTGTTGGACAGACCCTTTAATCATGATATAGTGTCGTTCCTCATCTCTTAGCACAGTCTTTGGTTTATAATCTGTCTCATGTAAGGATTGCCATCCCACCTTTCTTTTGATGTCCATTAACATGAAAAATTGTTTTCCACCCCCTCACTTTCAACCTGGAAGTGTCTTTGGGTCTAAAATGAGTCTCTTGCAGGCAGCATATTGATAGGTCTTGCTTTTTTAAATCCAGTCTGATACCCTGTGTCTTTTGATTGGGGCATTTAGCCCATTTAAATTCAGAGTAACTACTGAAAGATATGAATTTAGTGCCATGGTATTACCTGTAAAATGACTGTTTCTGTATATTGTCTCTGATCCTTTCTGGTCTATGTAACTTTTGGGCTCTCTCTTTGCTTAAAGGGTCCCTTTAAATATTTTTTTCTGGGGCTGGTTTGGTGAGGACAAATTCTTTTAGTTTCTGTTTGTCCTGGAAGCTTTTTATCACTTCTTCTATTTTGAATAAAAACCTAGCTGGATAAAGTATTCTTGGCTGCATATTTTCCTCATTTAGCACCCTAATACTGCATTTGATTTTAAATTAATTTAACAGAAACACACATATAAATCAAACTTCTTTAGATAAGGGAAGTAAGTTCCTAAAGGAAGCAACTAAATGTAAGGGAATTTAAGAAGTTGGAGTCATTGTGGGGTGTTTTTGTTTTGGGTTTTTTGTTGTTGTTGTTTGTTTGTTTTTAATGTGAGTTTCTGTATAGACAGGAGTAGCTGATTACTCTTTGGAAAAGATAAAGGTTAACACAGATATATCCTCCATGCTGTCCTCTCTTTCCTCCGAGTGGTGATGATTATTGCTGTAATTTTGCTGGATTTCACATGTGAATCATGCAACCATAATTATCTCAGATGTTTAATAGCATTTTTAAATGTCAGTAGACTCTCTGCTTCCACCAGGCCCATTTCCATGGCTTTCTGGCTTCAGAATAAGAGGCCTCTTTATTTCGACTGAACATTCAGTGAGCAAGATTTCACCAAGTAGATTTTTCAAAAGGGCTCATAGATGCTGTATTTTCTGGGTCCTTTCATGTCTGAAACGTGAGATCCTGCCTTTATACTCAAGCTCCAGCTTGGCTGGGGAGACCCTACTTGGATCGTGCTCTCTTTTCCTTGTAGACATTTCTCCCTTGTTCTGGCACTCATTGCTGCTGGAAAGACATCTGAAACCTACCTTATTTTTCTTCTTGTATGTGAATTTCTTTTTGTCCCGAATTTGAAAAATACACATACTTTTTATATTCTAAGTTTAATAGTTTAACAAGAATGTGTCTGAAGTTTTACTGCTATAGCTTTTTCCTATGAAATGATCTGTATTTTCAATCTTGCAGATTTAGTCTTTATTCTCATGCTCATATGAGTTCACATTTTAAATACAGCTCTCTCATCTATTTGGAATTTATTCTGGTGTATGGTATGAGGGATGGGCCCATTGTTATCTTTTTCCTAACAACTATCCAGGTGTAGTTTGGGGTATGGATTTGAATTTGAGGTACGGATGGAACATGCAGGTGAAGCTGCCTCTGGAATCAGGCTGGAGAGGGTCCAGGGTCCAGGTCCCCCATCTGAGGGTCATATTAGTGATGTCCAAATGAGAGATGAATGGGATTGACAGGTGTCAAAAATCCCGAGGTAGCTAATAAAACCCACCCATCAATGACCACTATTTAGTTAAGGGTTTACTGTGCATATAAGAATAGTATACCAATGGGAACTTTTGAATTCAGAGATGACATGGTGCTGAGGGGCATGAGGTGAAAATGACAAAGCTATTTAACCTTTCCAATGACTAGTTATTACAGTGGGGGGTTCCAGATGGCAAGGGATTGGTTAAAAGTGGTTATCTCACATCATTTTCAGAAAGAGGGCATAAGTTTAGAGTTTTGCTTGTTTTGTTTTTGTTTTTATTTTATGATTTTCTGGAAATTACAAGAAGTCACCAAAGTTTACTTTTGTTTGTTTTGCAGAATAAGCTAAATTAAATTTCACTTACGTTGCTTAACTGGTTTCCTCCACTTGGGATTTTTCAAGTCCGCTCTCCATTTTGTGTTTAAGTTTAACAACTCCCCCCTCTGGTCAGTAGGCTGAAAATATGATCAATGAAGTATAGTGTTACTCTTGGTTACCCCTGTTGAAGTCAAGCAGAAAAAATCTTCAGTTTGCTGTCTCTGCCAGCTGAGTGGGCAGGCTCCAGGTCACATAACCACAGCTGCCTGCCCATCATGGATGTGGGGGGCCAGATCATTGAGATCCTCCAGTTGTCTAATCCTGATGGATAGATCTAGTAGATGTGTGAGTAGCTGCAGAAAGGCATTTAAAACCCTTGAGAGAATATAGCATACTAGAGAGGTTAATAATGACAATTATAAGGACAGTAAACCATAAGAATTAAAAAATTCCCCAGAGCAGGGGCACCTGGGTGGCTCAGTCAATTAGGCATGTGCCTTTGGCTCAGTTGTGATCCTGGGGTCCTGAAATCAAGCCTCCACATGGGGGGGTGGGCTCTTTCTCTGCCCCTCCTCCCAGCTTGTGTGCTGTCTCTCCTGCTCTCTTTCTCTCTCTCAAATAAATAAATAAAATCCTTAAAAAATAAAATAAAATTCCCCAGAGTAGGGGCACCTGGGGAGACACAGTTGGCTGGGTCAGCAATTCTTGGTTTCAGCTCAGGTTCATGAGCTCAGGGTTGTGAGATCAAGGCCCCACATGGGGCTCTGAGCTCAGGGTGGATTCTGCTCCTGGGTGTCTTTCTCCCTCTCCCTCTGCCCCTCCCCACTATGTTCTCTCTCTCTCTCAAATAAATAAAATAAAATCTTAAAAATAAAATAAAAAATAAAAAATAAAAATTCCCAGAGCCGAGATTCCCGGAAGCCAAGATTTAACCAATTAAATCAACCAAATGAGTTATAATCAGATTCAGGCTTTACCTTTCTAAGTCAGTCCACACTTCGGGGGGATAGTGTTCAGTCGTGTTTCGATTTTTTTTCTGAGTCAGTTACATAGGCCCCACATGTAGTACAAGCAGTCACAGGTATCCCTTGGGACAGACAGGAGGGACACAAGGGTGTTTTATTTCAGGAGGCAGTGTTGTAAGTGAGGCCACCTAATTCAGGTCTCTGCATGATGTGAGCAATCAGGCAAATTAATAAGAGGCATTTCTATGGAAACAGAAGGAAAACAAAGGTTAGTCATTGGAGCAAATTATAAACATAGTTTCTGAGTTTGGAGGGCAGCCAGTTGAGAAAATGTCTAGATGTGAGTTGAAAGCATCTTTAAATGATGGAACAGGGATGGCAGTTTCGATCTGATGGGCCTTCCTTGTTTGCATTTTGAACATCTCTGATGATCCCCTTGAGTGTTCCAGTGAACTCCCTTAAGTGGCCTGATATCATCTTTTGCGGGGGTTTCTCTGAAGCTTACAAGATGGCAAAGCCTCAAAGACTGTGGCTAGGAGGAGAATCTGGTTTTCTACTGAAACACAATTTTTACAGTCATCCCATTTTTACCAAAGATAATTATAATTATAATGAAGCTAATTTGTTTGTCAAAATAAGTCTAATCTTACTAAAATTGGCTTGATTGGGGCACCTGGGTAGTTCAGTCGGTTAAGCGGCTGACTTTGGCTCTGGTCATGATCTTGGGATCCTGGGATGGAGCCCCATATTGGGCTCTGTGCTCAGTGGGAGCCTACTTCTCCCTCTCCCTCTGCCCCTCCCCCCACTTGTGTGCATGCTCTCTCTGTCTCAAATAAATAAATAAAATCTTGGAATAAAATAAAATTGGCTTGGTCATTTATACAATTGTAATAAGAATAATGATTCTATGTATATTCTCAAAATATGACATTCTAGCCAAAGCTCTGGCAATATCCAAGGGGCTTTATTGGTTCCATAAAGACAACCTTAGTTTTTCAAAACTCCCTGGTAATTAGGAATCTCGGATTCCATCTTTAAAAGTTTGTTTAGGTTGGGGCACCTGGGTAGCTCAGTCGGTTAAGCATCTGCCTTTGGCTTAGGTCATCTAGGATTGAGCCCTGCATCTCGCTCCCTGCTCAGCTGGGAATCTGCTTCTCCTTCTCCCTCTCCCTCTGCCCTGCCCCTCCCACCTCTCCTTGTGCTCTCTCCTTCTCTCTCTCTCTTAAGTAAATAAATAAATAAATAAAATCTTTTAAAAAGTTTGTTTTGGCTAAGAAGTCAAGCTAAGAACTTGTCCAATTGTGTCCTGTTACAAGAAGATCAGAATCTTAATGAATTTATATAAATACATATATTGTCACGGAGAGTAAGAATATTTGAGGATAGTTTCTGAATTCTGGAGAGATCAAATAGGGAGAAAAAGATAAATGTTTCAACTTTAGTTTACAAAAATATGTTTTACCAAATTGCTGTTAAGTTATTGACACCTAAAAAGGGAGGACTAAAGGGAGTTCTTTCATTCTGGAAAACAAGACATTAAAGAACAAGCAGCGTTTTAAATTAAGTCATAAAAATTATAATCACCTTTATCAGTTCTTTCATTCCTATGTAATGAATTCTTGTTTTGCTTGGTTTAGTGTTAGCAATTTTATAAATCAATCAGCTTTCCACGGTTTTTGTCAGGATCATTTACATGAATCTCTTTGAAGAGGACATATTTTTACCTGTAGTTGATTGTAAATGCTTTTAGAGAGGAATGAAAATTAATATAGTAATTGTCTGTGAACGATGGCAAAAGATTAAAAGTGGCCATAGTTATAGATCTGGTGACAGTTTACTAAAGAAATTTAAAAAGAAAAGAAAAAAATCAATCAATCTCTCTCTCTATCTACTTACCTATCTATCTGCAGTTGACAAGTAAATTTGGTTATTTCCGTGATATATATTATTTTAATAGCTGGAATTATGACTGATAACATTATGCCAAGACATAGACTTTTAGGACTTTCATATAATTTCTGAATTACTTATATTAAAAATATGTACTCACATAAATACAATCCAAGAAGGTTAAATATTACTTTTTTAAAATAATGTTTCCCATGCAATTTAACATACCAAATAAACCTAAATAAATTAATATTTCTCCTTTTATAAGAAGAGAGAGCCCATCTTTGAGGTTATTCAGAGACCCTCTGGAAAAATCTCCAAGTCAGTTCAAGGTCAAAAAGACTTCAGGGGTACCTGGGTGGCTCAGTTGGTTAAGCATCTGCCTTTGGCTAAGGTCATGATCCTAGCGTCTTGGAATCAAGCCCCGCATTACCTCCCAGGGTTGCTCTAAACTGCTGGGTCTAATCAAGGATGGAAAGTGTCCTGAGGGCAAAGAGGAGTTTGCAAACCACTGAAGACAGGTGTCCCGGTGAGTTGTGCCACACCTGCCAGCCCGTCTGGCTCTCAGCAAACCACATAACTAAGAAGAGAGGATTTGCATTTGCTAAGCAGATGTGCTTGTGATCTTCGCCATCATCATGCTTGCTACCCCTACGGACCGTCATGTGCCAGCATTGTGCAAACCCTTGATCACACAGTACTTCAGCTGGGAGCCCGAAGCCCTTGGACGGGGCCTGCCTGGAATCTGGCCACTGGCCACCACCTCGTGGACTCCAGACTCCCTCCCTCTGCCTCCATCACTGCTCTCGAGCCTGAGAGCTCCCTCCCACCCTCCCCACCCCCCCACCCCCCCGGCTGGAGGATATCAAGCCTCCCCATGCCCGCCCCTCCCTTGCCCTTCCTCCTGCCTGCGACTCTGCTCCCAGAAATTGCTGTGTCCTGGGCCTGTCCCCGAAACAGTGCTGCCCACTGACCTGGGCTCCCTTCACCTCCTCACCAAGCTGTACTTTTTCTTAAGCTTATCAATATATGACACTGAAGCGTGTATCTATTTGTGATGTAGCTACTTCCCCCGTTAGAACCAGAGTCATTGTCTTCATTTGAAATCCCAATCTTCCTTCCTGTCCCCAATCGCTAGGAATTTCCAGAATCTACAAGGATAGGGTGGTGATCTCTCTAAGAGCACGTTGGGCTCTCTTTCTCTGCCTTACAACCTGTGGTTTTTAATCTGGTGAATTGGGGTTTAAAATCGTGTGACTCTGTGCTCTGCTTTGCTGGGACTGGCCTGGCCTAATTCATGACCACTGTCCTGGCTCCCCTCTCACTCTCAGAAGGTTCCTGTTTGAATAATAAAGTATATGATCACCATGGCTAAGAGATTATGAGGCTGCCTGGGAGAGGGAGGACGTCAACCAAGGGCAGTCTAGTCTAGGTTTATCTCACCGTTGGCCTTGGGCTGGATGGGGTCTGCACCCTATGACCTTCCTGTCCCTCATGGAAAGAGCCAGGCCCCCCTACTCCAGATCCTACCCGCTGCCTCCCTGAGCCCCTGCTGTCTGCCTGGTTGTTCAGCAGCTCTGGCTAGTGCTACCCCAAGGTTGGGTTCTGACTTTGAATTAAATGCAGCTGGAAACACTGCACAGCTACTAGAAACAGAAGGTCCTTCTTGCTGAGACCTTCTCCTCTTTGGCCTTTCTTGGGGATCATTTTTCTCTTCCATCTTGTCTCCCTCTGCTGTGAATTGCTGCAAAGATGAAATAAAGCATTTGGGGGACCAAATCAAGCCGGTGGCTGACCGATGTGTGGTCCTAGACGAGCCAGGTGAAGGGAGGTAAGAAGCAATAAACATGAGAGCTGGAGCCTGATTGGAAGGCCCCCTGGGGACTTGTCTTCAGATGAGGAGGTGACGTTCAGAGAGGTCACTGACCATTCAGCGTCCCTTTGTCAAGTGTCCATCGAGTGGTGATGATAGTAGGAGTCTCTGTCCTCCTGGGCCTGACATTCTGGTGAGGGGGCAGGCAAAACCGAGTGCAGACAAGTTAGAAAGAACGCCGACCTTCAAGAGACCTTTCATGACACAGTGGTTGGTGGCAGGCGGGTGAGTCATGGATGTCCTTGCTGACACTCCAATAAGGAGAAGCCAACTGGACAAAGAGGGGACAGCTGTCGGAGGTTTGGGAACGCGGCCCAGGGCCCCGGGAGCAGCGGCAGCCGTGAGGGCAGCCTCCGGCCAGTCTCTCGTGGGCTCCTCACACAGATCTGCCGAGGAGGCAGGGCCCAGGTTACTCAGCCAGATTTTCAGTGAAGGAAGTTCAAGTGCAGGGAGTGATGAAGGGGCTGGTGCAGGGCTGGACCTGGAGTCAAATTTAGGCCTTTCCAACCCCGTCCGAGCGCACCCTGGGACCCACGCATGTCAGAGGATTCAGTTCAAATGGACGTGGTGTATGGCTTTGGGCTTCCGGAACTCACTGCACTGAGCTGGCAGCTCTTGGAGGAGGCTACAAGCTTGCATGACCCGTGGCTTCCAGATGGACTTCCCTGACCTTGCATAGACTGGTGGGTACAGGGAGACACCCTTATGCCTGAGGGAGCATTCCCCACGGTCCCCATCCAAAACAAGAGCACATTGGCTTGGATTCCCTGGAAGGAAATCACACACACACACACACACACACACCCCTTGAAATGGGGCGAATGAATGAGCCCTAGACCCAGCTTCAGAGGGTTTCTGGCTGTCCCCACAAATAGCTGTGTGACTTACAGAGATTGCTTATCCTCTCTGGGCCTCAGTTTCTCCAACCAGCAAATGGCAACAGTGTTCGTCCTGTTCCCCACACAAAGCTCTTGTGAGGATCAAATAAAGAGATGGATGCAAAGGCATCCTGCAAACCGTACAATGCAGGCGTTTTCTCATTACTCAGGTACCAGATGGCACCGAGCCGGAGTTTTCAGATTCTCCCCACCCCCTCCCCAGCCCCTGCTCCTGCCCGGCCCCAGTCCCCTTAAAACCAACTCAGGATCTCCCACAGGAGGATCTTGCTTCTTATTATCCAGAAGCTCGATCTTTTCTTCTTATTATCCAGAAACTCGATCTTTTCTTCTACTGCCTGATCTGCAGTGTTTTTCCAGAATGTAAACTGCCCACAAGTTGTAAGCAAGTTCAAGCTGATCAACAACAAGGGAGAAGGGGGTGGGAGACTGAATCGAGCTTGTTAGGGATATGAGGACACGAAATCTCGGGAGGTTTATGCCATCCTTGCAAAGCTTCCTTCTGCTGCTGGATACGGAGATGATTTAAACGTCCTCCATGTTGGGCCAGGATGAATTCTGTTGCTCTAGGAAGTCGTTCTCAGCGTGGGTTCCATTGGGATACTCAGCGAGAAAACATTTGCTCCCTGGTCACATCCTTTAAGGAACCTGCTGCCTCTCATCCCCCTCTGAGTGACCAGGGAGCACTCGGCCTCTTTAAGGCTCTGAGAAGCCCTAAGGTTAAGAAACCATTTATAACTTTAGCTTGCTATTTCCCAAACTTACTTTGCCATGAACCCCAGCCCTTCTTTCACCTCAAGAGCTGCCGCAGGGGTGGGGGAAGTGTCCACCAAGGCAGTGTGAGCCACCGGCCTGCACAGGATTTAACAACAGCCCAGCTTAGCTAGGATCAGACTTGTCTGGGAAATCCAGGCCTTCAGGGCTCAAAGAGCACATGATGGCCTCCGGCTATAAGGAGCTTACGTCCGGCCAGAGACCACTGACCTTCCCATCAACTGTGGAGGCCTGTGTCTGGGTGCAGGGAGTCTGCTGGGGGTGGAGGGAGGGCTTGGAGGGAGTGCCCCAGGGGACAGTTTGTCCAGGACCAGGCAGGGGCTGAAGTTGGGGAGGGGGTGTCACTGTGGCAGGTATAAGGGTCTTGGTGGCCGGTCTGGCTGCGTAGTTCCAGTCCTGCCTCTACCACCACGAGCTGTGATGCTGGGCCTGATCTGAAAAACCGGAACGATGATGATAACTAATAATGATCCCTGCCCCCAAAGGTAGTGGGAGTTTGGAAGGCCTGTCAGAGGCCTCCAGTCAACCTCTGCTGTTACTTACATGCGAATCCCTTTTTCTTTCTCTCTTGCCTTCCAAGCTGCCTCCTCCTCAGGCGCCTCCATTACCACAGTCAGCCCATCTGTGGAGGCTGAGGGAGGCGCCATTTTAGAATTAGTGCACAGTGTGCTCCCGAAGCGAGTGTGAGGCGAAGGTTTACTCGGCCTCTTCCCAGACTGCTCCAGCTGCCCCTCGGAAGGCCTCGTTGGTCTGGTTTAGGTCACCTGTGTTGCGCTGAGGCGTTGGCTAAGAAAGAGTTTTGTTTTTGTTTTTTTTAAGATTTTATTTATTTATTTGACAAACAGAAATCACAGGTAGGCAGAGAGGCAGGCAGAGAGAGAGAGGAGGAAGCAGGCTCCCTGCTGAGCAGAGAGCCCAGATGTGGGGCTTGATCCCAGGACCCTGAGACCATGACCTGAGCTGAAGGCAGAAGCTTTAACCCACTGAGCCCCTCAGGCGCCCCGCTAAGAAAGAGTTTTGTTGTTGAAAGCGCTTCTCAGCGGAGGGGCTGGGAAGATTGTGCAGATTCCTCTGGACCTGCTGGCAGAACCCACAGCCCTGCCTGGACAGGCTCTACACGAGCGCGCGCGCACACACACATGCTTGCTCACTCTCTCACTCCCTCCAGGGCCTCCTTCGCTGCCTGTTGACCAGTGGCCTGTGGAGAAGGATGCCAGGACAATGGCCACAGGGCTCCTCTGTGGTGCTGGCAGCTGGGATGGCCCTGGGCTGAGGCAGGAGGAGCTGAAGGGCCCAAAGGCTCTGTTGAGCAAAACATTTTCTTTTTTTAAAGATTTTATTTATTTGATTGAGAGAGAGAGAGAGAGAGCATGAGTGGGCGAAGGGGCAGAGGGAGAAGGAGAAGCAGGCTCCCCTCTGAGCAGGGAGCCCCACCAGGATGCTGGGATCACGCCCTGAGCTGAAAGGCAGACGCTTAACCAACTGAGCCACTCAGGTGCCAACCAAAACATTTTCATCCAAATGCCCAGGATGCCCAGAATTCTACGGTTGAAAGACTCTTTGGATTAAGGCCATTGGGCCTCCAAACAGGCCCTCAGTGTGCAGGTATGTCCCTGAGGCAGAGCCACAGGTGAGCACATCATCCCCGGGACCCAAGAAATGGTGGTAGTCGTTGCCAAAGAGTCAGAGGTGGTGGAGGCCCAAAAGGACGGAGTTGCTGGAGCAGCCTGAGGCCAAGGAATAGGCTCTGAGGCCCGTGTCCCGGTTCCAGCAGGGCCATTTTTTGAGGGTAAAAACACAACCCTGTGGGGCAAAGGTGGGAGCCCCTCACAGGTAGACTGAGGCAGCAGTTTAGACTGTCGCCAGGGTCCACCAGTGATTTAGGCCTCACGAAGGACTGTCTGGGTTAACTTCCAGTTTTTCTGGTTCTTTGTTGCCAGAAGCGCCCAGGGTCAGTGAAGCACCACGGTACCCTGTGGGGGATGGAGGGAAAGAAGGCTCTGAGGCCCTGGAGTTCCTGGCTTTGGGCCCAGCGCGCCCCAGGCCAGGGCCCCTCCTGGTGGTGGCTGCGGGGACTCAGGTTTCCCAGGGTGAGCGGTGGCCCGAGGCCCAGCAGCCAATCTCCAAGCGGCTCCCCTCCTGCGCCTCCCCTGCCCTTCTCTCGGCCTGCCCTGTACCCCAGGGCCGGAGGGGAGCCTGCCACCCTCCCTGCCACCCTCCTCTTCCTACTCCCACACTTCCCATCCTGCCATAGCTCCTCCCACCTGTCCGGGAGGTCCCACCCCAACCCCCCACTTGGGCCTGGTCAGGGCTGAATAAGATGAAAAAGGTTGGGGAGACTGGGCAGGACGTATGGCCACTGTCCAAGAGTCTCCCGGCCACTATCCCAAGAGCCTCTGAGCTGTGCAGGGACAGTAGAGGGGAGTCAGGAGTAGGGGCAGGAGGACATCATCTCCAGCCTTTGAAGGAACAGTGTGCTCAGAGAGGGCCTCTGACTTCAGCCACTTTGCCCTCTCCCGCACATAGGATGCCCGGGATGGGTGGCTCCTGGAAACCCTCACCTCTGCCCTCCACTCTTCCCTTCAGCACCTTCTCCCTTCTGCCTCCCTGCTCTCCTTGGCTGCTTTCCCCCTTTGCTCATCTCCCCTGCACCCTCTTCAAGCCAGAAAACCCCAGGTCCAAGGTTTCCCTTACTTGTCCAGTCCTTACATGGGCGATTTCCTGAGTCCCTCCCCAACTCTGCCCCAGCTCCCTAACAGGAGGATGGCAAACCCCCTCTTCTGTCTGTGGGGTGGGGTTGGGGGCCTGCTTTGAGAGGCTCTTAACAAAGCTCAGAATGTGACGTGCCCTGAGTTAGGGACCACAAAGAGAAATCCACTTAAGCTTAGGTTTTCCTGGTGTTAAATATCAAAAACTCAACTAAGTAAATTAAAGATCTAACTGGCATTATTAATGGGTTTATGAATCAGACAGTATCCCATTTGGCAAGTAAAGGGGAGCTCCAATGGGCTGCAAGAAAGGACGTTTCTTAAATGTAAAGACGGAGCAAGGGAAAAAAAGGAAATTATTAGCAAAGAAACCATTATTTTAAGGGGGGTCTATCAGTAAATTGCCTCGTGCTGACCAGGAAATTCTCAGGTAGACTGGATAAATGTTACATTTCAGGGGTTGAAACCGCAGTCCGGTTAGGTCCAGAGTTTTGCTTTACTGACATGGGGTCTCATCCTAAGTGATGCCACTTGGGGTGGTTTTCTTTTTAACATTAAGTTTCCCTTTTTTGATCAGATTCTCAGCTTTACTGAGAGAATCCAAATTTAAGACCTTAGTGCTGCTCTTAGCTGTGCTTCCTAGTTCTTATGGCTTTTGGTCAGCTTTTCTGTGATACTCACAGGTGATAGCCCCAGGTTCAGAATTTTTAAGTCAGTTGTCCTCTTTGTTCCTGTTGTGATATTTCAGTCTTAGAGAATCTGCTTAGTGGTTCGCAGCTGTGAACATGATTTCAGCTTCGGAGAGTGTAGTGTATCCCGTGCGAGGGGGATTATGATGATTACTCTAAGCAGATCATTCCCGAGGTTCAGAGCGTATTTCAGAGCCATGGTCCTCAGGACCCAAAGCAATCAAAATCAAAATTCAAAGAAAGACGCTGCTGAAGGAGTCACTCTTTTAGGCCAAGTGGGCTGCTCAGTGATCTTATGGAATTGGGTTTCGGTGTCCCCAGAATTGTTAATCCAGGAGATAGCAGATGGCATTGGGTACAGCAGATTCCTCCTCATTCCCCTACAAGACGATCAAGGGCTATTCCAGTATCAAGAACAACTTCGGCCAGAGAGTCTAAGGGGTCTTAGCTGGGCCGTTATTGCTTAGTTGTGGATTCCGCAACGATTTTAAGAATTCAAGAGAAGTTCCTGGATCCTAGCCTCAT
This sequence comes from Mellivora capensis, assembly GCA_004024625.1. Taxonomy (NCBI): domain Eukaryota; kingdom Metazoa; phylum Chordata; class Mammalia; order Carnivora; family Mustelidae; genus Mellivora; species Mellivora capensis. Next base: position 48,466 of record PISX010014742.1, read on the forward strand.
TTCTGTTTATCCTTAATGAGGGAAGTAGGGATCTGCCAAAAGGGGTGGATTCTGAATCCTGAAAGCCCCTGGTGGGTCCTTCCCAACTCAACCAGGTCTGTGCAGGGGAGTCGACCAATGAGAGGCCTTGTTTTGCTTTTCTCCTAGGCTGTTTTCTCCTAAAATGCTGTTCTAAATTCTAGAGGTCACTCCCCTTTAGCCAGGGCCTGGGAGATGGAGTTGAGGGTGTTATCTTTGCAGGCCAATGCCAGAGGAAAGAAAAGGAAAGGAAAAGCAGGAGAAAGGGTTTCATGTTCAGTTAGGGTGAAGTCTTGATCTGTTGCCTTAAGCAGAGGCAGTCTACTTCCGTGTCATCTCCTCTTCCCCTCCCATTCTGATTTGGAGGCCACCGGCATCTAGAAAGGACCAGGTGTTAGCTGGAGCCGTCCTCAGCTGTGTGCTGTGTACCCAAAGCCCACTACCTGCCCCTTTTGCAGCATTGTCAGGGCTCAGGAGCACCTGGTAAGGTCCCTTCCAATGGGACTCAAGGACTGTCTTCCTTTGATGACATTTCCAGAATACCTAATTATAAGGCTCTAAACTATGACCAACAGGATCCTTTGAATAGAGACCAAGAAGGCTTCTTTAACCTGATGATGACAGGCTTGAGCAGAAGACATTAGAGACAGCAGCGGGTCATAGAAGCATAAGATAAAAACTCCAAGAAGTTTGCAAGGTTTTCATTAAGGTTTGTCTGATTTGCCTGGTGAAGTAGATGCCTTGAGCACTGGAGACTGTAGAAGGTCTACCCCAGGTGGAAAACACATTTTCTAAAACTTATTTTTTTCTGGGGCACCTGGATGTCTCAGTCATTGTGTCTACCTTTGGCCCAGGTCATGATCCCAAGGTCCTGGGATTGAGCCCCACGTCAGGCTCCCTGTTAAGCAAGAAGCCTGCTTCTCCCTCTCCCTCTCCTCCTGCTTGTGTTCCCTCTCTCACTGTCTCTCTCTCTCTGTCAAATAAATAAATCAAAATCTTAAAAAAAAAAAAAGATAATTTTTTCCACAGGGAGGGCATCAACCAGGAAATTTCAACTCATCTAGAAAACATACAATAACAGGAACATATTAGTAACCCATACCAAGTGACAGTTGAATAAGGTGTACAAAGGTCTATAAGGAAGAGGTCTGAGGCCCCTGGGAACAAAAACAGGTTTCCCAGGATTGTGGACCTGACAAGGCAGCCATTGCCGATAGACTATTTTTGCAATGTTATAGAAGTCTCCCCACTAATATCTGTTTATAATTGGAATTGTCTTAAATGCCCTATGGTGGATGAAAGAATGTAGAAACCAAAACATGGGGTATGCCAGGGAGTCAGGAAGAACCAAGCAGCTATCCAAAGCCATTGGTTTTCCCATAGCTCAGACTTGTTCATTTAATTTACAGCCATGATTTACCCACCTTCCCTTCTGTGATGGCAAAAGTCTGGCAATCGGGGGCCATTTTTGCAGAAGCAAGATGGACTTGATCCACTGCAACACAATCTTATGAATTCAGTTATGCTGCCTTGATGAAAGCTTGATCACATATTAATGTTTTTTTCCCCACAAACTCCCTTTCCACAAGCCTTCGACAACTTTCTTACATTCAGATTTTGTTCTAAATGTTTCTTTTTTAAATAACCAACCTCCCTTTAGGAAAAAATTATTTGCTTTTCCCTCAACAAAAACGTGTTTTTCTTATAGCAAACACAGATCCTACTTTTCCTGTACACAGAGTTGTTTCCCTTATGATTTCCGGTAGTCTTAGTTACATTTATTAGAATTCTTAACTCTTAGAAACCTTAATTTCTCGTGAAAGAGAGTAAGTAAGCAGTTGTGAACTGTTATCCTAGCATTCTTTAGATTGGCAAATTTAGGAATACATTTCATCATTTCTAGAAACGTGCTTCTTCTTAGTACAGTCTTTCAATGAAGCATAAAACATGTTGACTAACAGACCCAAATTTATCTTTAGTTTCTCTGTAAAGGAAGCCAAAAGTAGATACACCTGTGTTCAGCAATTAATGCTTCAATATTTTGTCTGATTTGGAGGTGATCTAGATATCTAACGGCTTTAACTTAACTCATCGCTGAACCTAAGTCAGGAAAAGTTTAAAAAGTTTCAGGTTACCAGGAAGAATTGGGAGACAATTTAAAAGTTTGCCCTTGGGTGCCCGGCTGGCTCAGTCAGAGCAGGCTCTTCTTGACCTTGGGGTCCTGACGTTGAGTCCCATGTCAGATGTAGATATTACTTGAGAAAAGAAGTTTGACTAAAATTTTACTTTTATTTATATCTATTCAATCTACTTGTTTTTAAAAATTATGCTTAATTACCCATAAAAACTTCACAAGACATCAAAGTCAGTCATTCTCCCTAATGATTTTTTAAAAAACCTTTTGTAACAAAGAACATCAACTTGTTTGATTTTAAGTAAACACAGGAGGAATAAAAGTTTAAACTTTAATGCTGGTAACTTTAAAGACATGTCTATTTTAATTAAACAGAATTGTTTAATTATTTTTCCAGATTACATGAACTTGAAAAAAACATTTGAGTTAGTTTCTATCTTTCTGAGGGTTTTAGAATGCCCTATCCTTTACAAGCACTTGCCTTCAAACCAACTAAATAGAGCTTTCACAAATTAATTTTAGCAATACCATCCAGAGGTAGAAAAATATCTCATTTGACAACATATACATAAAACATACACTATCTGTACATTATATTGCATTACGACATATACCATAATATATATATTTGGGCATACACATAAACACGCGGGCATGCAAAGACCCCATAGCCACTAATATTTGTGGAGAAGATTTTTCAGATTTGCATTTGCCCCAGGAATTAATCTTAAGGAAGTTGTGCTGGAGTTTGGGTGCAAAGGCTGCCTTCCTTCTTTGGGCCCTTCAATCTCAGGTGATTGTAGGCCGTGCTTACATTTCAATGGCATGATAAGATTTATAACTTCAAGGGTCAGAGAGAGAGAGATGAAAGTTCGGGAAGAACTTTGGTTTCCTGAGGCCAGAATTTATACCAAACTGTGCTAAATAGGGGAAATGTGCAGGTAGGTATACTTTGAACTGCCTTAGAGCTGCCTGTCTCATTTTGCAAAAATTTGTAAGATAAGGGTCAGTTAAGTTGCTTTCAGCTCCTCAGAGAATTGGGTTGCAAGTTAAATGACATTAGTTTCAATTTGCTTCTTTCCCTCTGGCTACATGGTTCTACTTTTAAATATTTCTGGCAGTATCGAAGAGCCCCCGCTTTGGTGTAAGAGGGGTCCCCCAAAAGGGTGCAAATGATACTTACTTAACCTTCCTAAATCTAGAGTCCCTCCCAATGAGAACCAAAAACAGAACCAACAAAGGGCAGGTCCCGGGCAGGCAGAAAGCCCAGCCTGGTTACGCAGGTTATACAACTGGTAAAGCAAGAAGTCACTAGCTGGCAAGGATGTGGAGAAAGGGGAACCCACCTACACTGTTGGTGGGAATGCAAGCTGGTGCAACCGCTCTGGAAAACAGCGTGGAG
>PISX010014743.1:0-51969 GCA_004024625.1 Mellivora capensis
ATAGAAAACCTGAACAGACCCATAACCAGCAAGGAGATTGAAAAAGTCATCAAAAATCTTCAGACAAACAAAAGCCCAGGGCCAGATGGCTTCCCAGGGGAATTCTACCAAACATTTAAAGAAGAATTAATTCCTATTCTCCTGAAACTGTTCCAAAAAATAGAAATGGAAGGAAAACTTCCAAACTCCTTTTATGAGGTCAGCATCACCTTGATCCCAAAAAAAAAGAAATAAAAATCAAAACAAGGTAACATGGTTACTTATCAGACTGCCAAATGCTCACATGCACATGTGCACATACACAAAAATATCCAGTTTTGATAAGAATCAATGAAAAGGCTTTCTTATATTTGCATACAGATATAGCCTTTCTATAGATTAATTTGATATACTATCAAAAGCATTAAAAAGGAGTATCTCTCTCAAGAAGAGAGATCCCTTTAAACCAACAACTCTATTCTCAGGTATTTGGTTTAAGGAAATAATAATAAAGAAATTTTTTACATGACTTTTCTATAAGGATATTCTCTGTGGTGTTTACATTATAAAAAATCAGAACAGGGTGCCTGGGTGGCTCAGTCAGTTAATCATCTGCTTTCAGCTCAGGTCATGATCTCAGAATCCTGGGATTGAGCCCCACGTCTGGCTCTCTGTTCACCCAGAAGTTTGTTTCTCCCTCTCCCTCTGCTTGTGTTCTCTCTCTCAAATAAATAAAATCTTAAAAAAAAAATGTTTAAATTAAAAAAAAAATCAGAACAAATCAAATGAATAATAACTGGAGGCTGGTTAAATACTATAGTCCATAAAACGATATGGTGAGGCCATTCAAACTCATGCTTTGTAATAATATTTTATGACATTTAAAAAGAAATATTAAAAATAATTTATAAGAGAATAATCTGGGGGAGAAACTTTTTAAGCCAAATTATTAACAGTAATTATTTATAACTAGATGGAGAGATAGCTGCTCTATACTTCTAAAAATTTTATAAAATGAATTCATATGACATAATTATAAAAAAGGGGGGTAAATTTGAAATATACAATTACATCTGAAATATGCTTTCAATTTAAAATGTAAAACTAGAGACTAGCTTCCTCTGTCATTTCTATTTTTAATTTGGGGGATATTTAAAGGAAGTTTTAAAACATTATATGGCTGGATAGGATAAGCTATGCTGTGGTAATAAATAATACCCCAATTCTGGTGGTTTAACAAATCAGAAAGTTTATTTCTCATTCATGCAAAACCTGCTGAACATATGGGCAACTTTCCAGGACAGCTGTCTTCCATGTGGGGACTCAGTGAGTCAGCTACTCCAATATTGTAACTCCACCATATCAATACAGTTTCCATCACTGACCACAGCTTAAGAGGGAGGAAGAGAGGAGGAAAAAAGTGAAGGAAGGGAGAAGGGATGTCCCCATCTAACCTCAAAAGAGCTAGAAAAATCAACCTGTTTGCCCGGGAAGGAATAACATAAAAAGGGATTTGGAAATTTATTATAGTATTGTCTTTGCCACAGTATTCATAGGATTACTGCAACCCAGGATCAGGATGTCGATGTTGTGAAAAAACAGAAGTTTATTATTCATTCTCATTCCTCCAAATACATTCTATGATTCAGTGGCACTTTAAAGAACCTGCAGTTTCCTAAGCCACTCTTTCAATCCACAGTACCTTTATATCTGATATTACCTCCTCAGTAACTTCCTTATCTTCCTTCAAGATTCAAACGTCAACTCTTTTTTTTGTTAAGTCATTCCTTTTTTCTTATACCTCCTGGGTCTCTCCACAACAAATACAGAGGTGTATTCAGCGTTGAATATAAGCCTCTATTACCCTGCTTGTCACACTGTATCATAGATATGGAGGTCTGCATCTGCCTTCCAATTACACTGAGAGCTCCTTAAGAGTAAATAACCTAATCCATCTTCCTTTAAACCTGCCCCTGGTATAATGTTGGGGTTTACTAAATGTCTGTTGAACAAATGAATATGATCATAAGAAAACAAGGTCTCCACTAATAAGAGTTATCTCAAATTGTCAGCACACTCATGCAGTGGGTTGAATGGCACAACAACAAAATTCGTGTCAACCTATAACTTCAAAATGTGATCTTATTTGGAAATAGGGTCTTCATAGATACAAGGTAAGCACTGAGATAGTACTGGGAAAAGGTGAGTCCTACATTTAATGAGGGTATCCTTACCAGAGACAAAAAATATACACAGAGAAGAAGGCCATATGAAACTGGAGGTAAATGAAGTTACACTGCCACAAATCAAAGACCACAAGGAGAAGATATCAGAAGCTGAAATGGGCAAGAACAAACAGATTCTCCCTAGATCCTTCAGAGAGGGTATGGCCCTGTCAACAACTTGATTTTGGATTTCTGGCCTCTAGAACTGTTAAGAGAATAAATGTCTCTTGGTTTTTGTGAGGGTTTTTTTATTTGTTTTTTTTTTCCTTTTTTTTTCCTTTTCTCTTCATAAATTTCTCTTATTTTAAGATGCCAGGTTTGTGGCAAATAATTATTAAGAGAGCCCTAGGAAACTAATATACTTGCTATTAGAAATATCAATGTGCAATGTAGCAGGGAAAATACAAAGGGCGAAATGGGGAAAACCAATACATTTCCTCCCAACAGATTTGTAAATCCGGTGGAAGCATTATGTAAAACTTAGAGAGTGATATGGCATTAGCAACAGCTGCCTCAACAGTTGTTTCTACTGTCCTCCAACAGCAGAAAATAAAGTTGTCATGACAGGAAGAAACGTGATCATCCCTGGCACTTCTCAGATTTAGTATCAATTTTGTTACCAAAGTATTCCAGATTTCTTGACTGTCTGGGGTAATAAGCACCAGTAGGATCCTTAGAGTACAGGAGAGGTATTTTCTAAAGCTCCCAACTGAACAAGTTTGAGTGTTCAACAAATATTAAATTTAAGCATGGAACTGCAGTAACACTAACAAGGAGACCTTCGCCACAGCATATGCCCCAGTGAGAAAAATTTCAAAACCAAAACTTCAAAACCTATGAATTTGATAAGAAGCATGTTTAGACAGTTGCAGTTTTTTGTTATTGTTTTTTCAAACTAGGGTTTTCCAACCTCTTTTCTCTGTCTTTATGCTTCTTTTGAGTGATAACCTTCTTTCTGTGTTTTTAGGGAGTGGTTTCTTCAAGTGAAAAAATAAGGTATTTTCCATATAAATCTGGAAATAGCTATGTCTCTGGTTATAAAGTTCCTATCTTTTATTCTCTTCTGACACTAAGTTAGAAATCTGAGAAAATTTAAGCCATCTACTTCCCTAGTTTCATTTCTCTCAAAACAGAAAATCTAGTTCTCTGTAGAGGTATAATACAGGCTTTAAGTCTTGGAATCCATTTTAGGAGAAGGACTAGGCAGAAGACAACACATTCTGCCCTCCCCATTTCAAACTGTAAAGCTTCTCTCACAATTATTTCTTTTCCCAAATCCTGGTCCTATATGAAATGCTCGTTAAAGCACATTATTCTCCTAACTGGTTTCTCTGCATCTAACCATTCTGTATCCTTCCAATTTACTTGCTGTCAAAGTGAAACTCTTGTAACACTGCTATCAATGTGTCACATCTCTGCTCAAAAACCTCCCAGGTGAAATCACAAAATCAGAGTCACTGGGTCAGGTATGAGAAAACATTTAACTATAAAAAATATATCACTGTTACTATTAAGTACTAATAATTCTTTTAAAAGTTATAACAATAAAAGTACCTAAATCAAATTCAAAATTATAACAGAAAAATTTTTCAGATAGTAAAGTTGGAAGCTAACGCTAAGTTTTCAATACTCATTACCAAGGTGTAAACAACTGAAATAAATGTTCATTATTAAAATACTAGGGGGAATATATTCAACTAACTTAACTATAGTATGAACTACTCCTAAGATGTTCTTTTTTGATGTGTTCAGAGAACAAAGAACTCTCTACAGCAGGGAATTAAAAAGTTTGTTTTGTTTTGTTTCATAAAAAGGAATATACATCTATTAGCCTGCCCCTTTGCTCAATGACTGCACACTTTTTGTTGGCACTATGCAAGAAAAACAAGGAGAGTTCATTTCTGTAGTAACTAAATTTCTACTATTATTTTTATAAACAAAACAACAAAAATCAAGTTGCTATGTATTCACGAAACATGTCGGCTTATCTTAGTTTGTATTAGTGATACCAACACCAAGCAAATGGCCACTACAGGATAGCCAACCATATACTCCAAGTTCACATACTCCCAAGCACTCAAAATACACAAAACTTTCTGGTATGCAAGAAGTCTGGTATTTCTAGACTTGACTCTTTTTTCATAATGATATGAAGTACTATATCTCCAGGTGTTTTATTCAATCAGAATTTCCTAAGGCCTTGATCACTGCTGGCATGACAATACAAAAAAAAATGTCAGCAAATACATATACGCAATGGAGAAATGGCCTAAGTTTTTTTTATCAGATTTTGATAATCGCACAGCATCGTATGCTTTCACAGAAAGGAAGAGTGGGGTATCCTAAGGATGCTCATTACCTGTCAGGTCCTTCTAACAACTATTTCCAAATGGCTATAAACCTGTTTATCCCTCTATATCAGTAGATAATTTGGCAAAATTAGTAATTTTTAAGAGAGGGGGGAAAAATCTGAACATGTTCTGCTTTAAAATGAGTATATTACAAATCAGATTCTATGCTAGCCATCCCAAGATACAGAAAAAAGACAAAAAAAAATTTTTTTAATGAAGGCTTATCAAAATTAATCAACTTGAAGACAGTAAAAGCCTGGATCCTAATTCTCTATACTTCAACACTATGAACAAACCCATTCCTCAGAGATATAATAGAACATTTCTATAAGTTTAATTGATTTTCAACATGGGTGATAAAGTAATTTAATGAGGAAGGGATAATCCTTTCAAAAATGGTACTGGAACAACCAGATATTCACTTGACATAAGGGCATGAATAATAAAATAGTTCATAAATTGAATATCAAAATTAAAATCCCCTATTTTTCAAAAGACACCATTAAGAAAATGAAATGGTGGTCGGGGAGCCTGAGTGGCTCAGCGGGTTAAGCTCAGCTCAGGTCTACCTTCAGCTCAAGTCATGATCCCAGGGTCCTGGGATGGAGACCGCATCAGGCTTTCTGCTCAGCGGGGGAGCCTGCTTCCCTTCCTCTCTCTCTGCCTGCCCTTCTGCCTACTTGTGATCTCTGTCTGTCAAATAAATAAATAAAATATTGAATAAAATGAAATAGTGAGCCTTATACTGGAAGAAAATATAATAAATATATTTGACAAAGGACTAGAATATTTATTATATAAAGAATATATAGAGAACTCATAATTCAATGGAATAAGAAAATAAAAAATCCAAATTTAATTGACACAAAAGACCTGAATAGATAAATCCCTGAAGAATATAAACAACCTGTGATAATGCATGTGCTCTATATTTTGATGGAGATATTATTTACATAGGTATATAGAATTGTCAAAATTCATCTAACAGCATATACTTCTTAAAGATTTATTTATTTATTTTAGAGACTGAGCCAGAACCAAGAGAGTTTACTTGTTGGCTTACCCAATTGTGCCAACCCAGGCACCTCTCCTCTAATTATACATTTAAGATCTATGCATTTCACTTTATAAAAATTATAACTAATAAAAATATTCCATAATGCCTACTGTTAGCAAAGATAAACCTTGTTATCTATAAATTGGTACATTTCTCAAGTGCAACCAGGCAATTCATATCAAATTTGACTGAGCAATTTTTATGTCTAGGAATATATTGCAAAGAAGTTGTCAAACAGTAAACTAAGAGTATTTACTGCACCACTATTTTGTTTATAACAGAAAATTTAAGAAAGACTTAACTGGGGGTGCCTGGGTGGCTCAGTCAGTTAAGAGTCTGCCTTCGGTTCAGGTCACAATCTCAGGGTCCTCAGATAGAGCCCCATGTTCAGCTCCCTGCTCACAGGGAACCTGCTTCCCCCTCTCCTCCCTACTTGTGCTCTCTCTCTCTCTCCTTCTCTCTCTCAAATAAATAAAATCTTGGAAAAAAAAAAAAAGACCTAAATGTGTATCAATAGAGGATTAATTGTGATGCATCCTATACTGGAATACTACTCAGTCAGTAAAAAATTGTAACATGAGTTATTGAGGTAAGACTGGTACTGATACTACATACTACTAAAACTGGAAATCCTTCCAGACCCAGTCATTTGGTGCATAGGTGTCATACTATGACAAAAATAGCTAACTATAGTGGTAACTGTAACCTTACATTTGAATTACAGCATTAGCATAGCCCAAAGATCTGGGGCAGCAATGGCCACACTGCAAATCTAAAAGAACTAGGCTCAGCAATAACACATGATAATACATGACAAAGACCTGGGGCACCTAGGTGGCTCAGTTGGTTAAGAGTCTGACTTTTGGGGGTGCCTGGGTGGCTTAGTGGGTTAAAGCCTATGCCTTCGGCTCAGGTCATGATCCCAGGGTCCTGGGATCGAGCCCCCATCGGGCTCTCTGTCAGCAGGGAGCTGCTTCACTTCCTCTCTCTCTGCCTGCCTCTGCCTACTTGTGATCTCTGTCAAATAAATAAATAAATAATCTTTAAAAAAAAAAAAAAAAAGAGTGTGACTTTTGCTTTTGGCTCAGATCATGATATTAGGGTCCTGAGATTAAACCCCACATCAGGCTCTGCACTTAGTGGGAATCTCCTTGTCCCTCTCCCTCTATTCCTTCCCTGCCCCCACTCATGCACAAGCACTCTTTCACTCTCTCTCAAATAGATAAATAAATAAAATCTTAAAAAAAAAGACAAAGACCTGTGATGACAGAATGAGTCCTGAATCCCCCCAAAAATACATGTAAAATTTTGTCTAAAGTTAAAACTTTTATGTGTTTTTCTCTCATCCATAGGTTTCAAAAAATGTGAAGATACTTATGATGCAAAATAGCTTAAGAAAAAGTTATAAATAAGCACACATGCTTATACATTAGCATAGGAGAAAGGGGAGAAAAGGACTACCAGGAAATAGACCAAAATATCAAACAAAAGTAGTAGTGTAAGATTGTAAATGACTTTCTCCCTTGTTGCTTTTGTAGTTTTAAATTTTATCCATGATATCAGTGTACTGTTTGTGAATTAAAGTATAATTACATTTTTTTAATTCAAATTAATCAGCAGAAACAGGCTAAACCAAGCCTGTTCATTTGTTTCTTTCTCTTTAAGGTTTCATTTGTTTCTGTCTTTAAGGTTTTAGTAAAAAGGAAGATAAGAACTATAGGTCTTCAAAAAAAAAAAAAAAACAACGAAGGGGCAAATAAAGCAATATTTTGAATCAGTCAATTAGTATGATAATAGACAGAAATACTTGGGAGAGAATAGAAAGTCAGATAATAAAAGATTTTTAAAGAAAAATTAAGGTCAAAAGAAAAATCCAGCTATGAAACGCAGAATTTTAAGGAGATCAAGCAAAAGTATAGTTTGAGTAAATTAATGATTCCAAAACTCCATTTTGACCATAAGTTTCTGTTTTCTTTCTTCCATCAAACCTTCATACCAGTTGCTAAGCAATATCTGGCTAAGTGCTGGACTATTACACTTCCTGACTAACTAGGAATGCTGGATCATTACAGTTCCAGACTAAGTTAGAGTTCTGGACTCTTGTTACATTTCCTGACTGCCTAGGATTGCAAAGGCCTCATTATACTTTCTAACTTACTTGGAATTCTGGACTACATTTTATTTACTGACCAAAAGATCCTGTTATACTTTGTGTAAGAATATCAAGTCTTGTCACCCTAAATCAGAATACTGGGTCCGGATACACTAACTGCACTGAATCTCATTATACTCATTCAGAGTACTTGTAACTCTTTCACATTGACTGCCAGAACCAATATTTCCATTCTAATGTAAAACTCTAGATTTTGAGCCTCTAATCAATGCAGTCTGAATGACCAGAGACAGACACAAAAAGAACTGACAGTGTGCGTCATGATTTCTTCAGAACAGTAGGAGCTTTTCCATTGTTTCTTCCTTGATGTATTACATGGCTTGTCATTTGAGGTCTATTATTAAGAGAACACAACTTTGTAACCCAAACCAATATAATTTTGTATCATCTTAAGCATGTACTTAAATGTTTCATGCATTAATGAGAAAATCATTTTTGGATTATGAGTTATCAAATTGAAATATTATTGATACACCCAAAAGATTCACTCACAGGTTCCTATAAAATCAAGTCTCTATCTATTCTCTCTCTTTTGCTCACTGCATTCTGGCCACATCAGACTTCTATCTCTTCCTCAAACACGTTAGTCCTCACCTCAGGGCCTTTGAATTTGTTCTTTCGTTTCTACAGTGTTTTTACCTCAGTCTTTACATGGCTGGCTTCTCATTTAAATTAATAAGTGAGGGAGATGTAATTATTTTGGAATTATATATTAGCTTTGTAGAACAAGGCAAGTAGAAGGAAGAGAGATGTTACCAATGCCAGTTCTCTTTGTCTAAAACCAATATCTAAATTTGCTACTTAAACATACTAGTGATCACAACTGATTTTTAAGACACATTGAAATAAATGTAGTTACAATGAGACATATATGTCCACTGCAGCTATTCAGAAGCAATTATGTCACTTTTTCCTGCTAAATCTGGACATGATCCCATAAACCATAATATACTTTTTGAGGCAGACATTATCAATTGTCTTTGCACACAGTGAAAAAAAATTGAACAGAGCTGGCTTATAACTTAAAACTATTTGCTATCTCTAGTATATGGGAATATGAATCTAGAGTCAGAAGACCTGGACTTCAAGTTTTGGCCCTGCAGTATCAATATAACGATGGGACCCAAAAGAAAAAAGAATTCAGGAAAGTGGATACACAGGATCTAAAAGACAGTGTAAAGGTGACAGGACCCATGAATTAATAGATCCTAGCAAAGGATTTTCTAAGTCAAGTTATTACAGGGGATGAGATGGGGAGAGGGGGATACTCGGGTGGCTCAGTGGGTTAAAGCCTCTGCCTTCGGCTCAGGTCATGATCCCAGGGTCCTGGGATCAAGCCCCTAGCTCTCTGCTCAGCAGAGAGCCTGCTTCCCCCTCTCTCTCTCTGCCTGCCTCTCTGCCTACTTATGATCTCTGTCTGTCAAATAAATAAATTAAATCTTTAAAAATAATAATAATAATAAAGAGGATGAGATGGGGATAGGAATGAGGGATACCTGAAATTAAGAGTATAAAAGAGGTGGCAGTGATTAGTAATGAAAAAGCTAAAGTCAAGATTATAACAAAGGGTGCTTGAGACAGGATAAATTTCTGACATGCTGGGAGAAAACAAAGATTTGAAGCATCAAAGGATGGCATTCCAAATAAAGAGCTTAATAATAAAAAGGGTAGAGATACATAAAATTTGGTGGGACCTCCAGGTAACTGAAATCAACAGAGGCTGCCCAACTATCTGTCATCCAATATTTCCATCTGTGTCATTTATTTGACTCTTAGATATGAACATATACTTTAACTAGGTTTGGTGATTTAAAAAAAATTTTTTTTGACATCTCTTTGTCACATGTGTCACAAATGAGCACAACGTCTTGTCAGTACAGACTACAGAACACTGCCAAGAAAAAAGTCTCTTTCCTGTAGTTTCCAGCTGCAGCACAGGTATTGGCAATAGGGGTGGAAGTGAGGAAACCCAATGGAGTTCTACCCCAGTCATGAGCCCAGAACATGGTCTGTCTATAACCATGCAGTCTTGGCTTACAGATAATCTTTCCACACCCTTCACAACTGGAAAACTGCCCAGAGGTTTTCTCCCCACTGACCAGCACCCTGACATCCCCTCCAAGTCCCTGTGCATGGCTGCCTGCGGCCAGAGGGTTCAAACCACACTGCTTGCTCCTTCAAGTCCCCTATCCTACCTATGATCAGAGAATTCACAACTCCATGCAAGCCTGCTGCATACCCACACTACTGATGGCTGGTTTGCTCCCCCATCTTCCACCAGAGGGTACTCACCCAATGACTACAAACCAGTTCAGGTCTGGCCAAAGAGTGAACTTCTCTCCTGTTCAATGGGCTGAACTACTTCTCCAAAAATGTTTGAATCCCTTCTAAGTTTGTCCTTCTTTAGGTACTCTCTCTTAGCCTTAAAGTACAATATAGAGTTTTCTCATATCTTATATTTATTCCTTTATCATAGTTAATAATTCATTATATTAAAATTCACTTGTTTTTAACCTATTGTGTGGTTTTCTACATCCTGACTGGAGCCAGACTATTACATCACCCAAAACAATACTAAACAACAAAGCACAAATAAAGCTAAACAAAAATCATGTCTTCAACATGACTTGCAGAAAGAGAATATTGAAACTTCAAAGTAACTGTGAGGAACATGTTCCTTTTGTTGATCATGTTCCTTTTTCCTTTTTAATAAAAAGAGGAAAATTACCAATTCCCAGTATATGGTCTCTCATGTTCCTCATCCCATCCCTACCTCAGAAGACAGGCCTCCAGATGGAAGCTAGAAAAGCTTAGATTCAACTACTGCCTAAGAGAAGATTACAACTACAGCTAGAGAAGTAGATTAAACTACTGCCTAAGAGCTTAAGTTCTGTCCGTCTGAAAACATTAAAAAGGTATAAACAGTGGCTCTTGGGTGGCTCAGCTGGTGAAGCGGCTCAGGTCATGATCCCAGGGTCCTGGGATAGAGTCCCGTGTCTGGCTTCCTGCTCAGCAGGTAGTCTGCTTCTCCTTCTCCCTGCAGCTCCCCCTAACTCATGTTCTTGTTTGCTCTGCGCTCTCTCTCAAATAAATAAATTTTAAAATCTTAAAATTTAAAAAATGTAATAAAAATACATAAAAAAAAGTTATAAACAGATCATAGCAAAGATTACAGGAAAGGGATTTTTAAAGGCATAATTTAAAGGGGGAGGAATGACTTAAAGGGGCAGTCTAAAAAACACACAGCTACAGCAAAGGAAAAAAAAGCAAAAACAAAGTGAAAGGCTCCCTTTGATAGTCAAGTGGTAAAGGGGAAAAGAAGCAAAATGGGAAAGTCTAGTGTCTTACAAGACAAAAGAGAATCAAAAAGTCAAAGCTCCCATTACTTTTTATCACCCTTCAACTCCCCCCAAACACCAAAACAAACCAACCAAAAAACTGGCTTAAGTATCTGAGCTTTGCTAAATTGACAGAAGAGGGCGCCATTTAAATAAAAATATTGTCATTCATACCATCACCATAAAAATGGACATAAAAACACACAAACCAACCAATATACATGAGCTATTCAAAAAAAAAAAATCGGGAAATGAAATTTCATATGTATCTACTGAGGAAAATTCCCTTCCAAAAAACTACCATGAAGCAGAGAAAAGCTGTAAATTAATACTCCAAACAATACATTTAAATAGGCATTTGAGGAAAAACCATCTTCAATCAGAAAATTTTAAAACCATGAAAAATAACCAAAAAGGCAGAAGAAAGGAAAGAAAGCTGATGGTACCCAGGAAAAAGGAAAAAAATAAGATATTCTCAGAAATGAAGGATAAGTCACAAGGTACCCATGGGAAAATAGATGCCAACCAAAATTTCATGAGGGAAATTGGAGAAAGGCAGGAAAACAACCATAAGAATGAAAATAACATTTAAAAAAAGAAAAAGGATCAGAAAGAAAGCACTTAAAGTGGAAGAGAGACAAAGTAGTCATATTCATATTGTCAAGTTCCTGAAACAAACAAATGAAAAAAAATGGAACAGAACTAAAATTTAAAGGTATAATCTAAGAGGGGCTCCTGGTTGGCTCAATCAGTTGAGCATCCAATTCTTGACCTTAGCCTGGGTCTTGATTTCAGGATCATAAGTCTGAGCCCTGCATTGAGCTCCATGCTAGGTATAAAGCCTACTTAAAAAAAAATAAATAAAATTTTTAAAAAATGAGTGTTAAAAATCTACAAGCTTTCTAAAAATAGACATGAATATACATTATATGTAATATATAACATATATATTTATTATATATATTATTAATCTATAATAAGATCAGTGGAGGCCTAGAGGAAATTAATTCAGAATGACCAAGTCTGAAACATATTTTACTAACACTACTAAATTTCAAATATAAAGATAAAATCCTCACAGCCTCCAGGCAAAGATCAGTAACTTAAAAAGGCAAAGATTAAGATAGTATCAGTTTCCAAACCAATATATAAAACAAGACAATGAAGCAGCAAGTTTTTAAAAACACAATTAGGGGCACCTGGGTGGCGGAGTCATTTGGGCCACTGCCTTTGGCTCGGGTCATGATCCCAGGGTCCTGGAATGGAGCCCTACATGGGGCTCCCTGATCAGCAGGCAGTCTGCTTCTCCCTCTCCTTCAGCCCCACCCTCTCCCTGCGTCCTGCTCATTCTCTGTCTCTCTCAAATAAATAAAATCTTTACCAAAAAAAAATAATAAATGCACAATTAAAGAACATATGAACCAAAGATTTTATATGCAGCCAAACTTCAAGTATCAGGGTTACCAGAAATTTTTCAGCATTTAAGAATTTAGGGAATTCTGCAGTAATCAACTCTTGAGAAATCTACTAGGGAAAGAGCTTATCAATCGACTGATGACTAAGAAAACTTTGGTGAAAGGACCAATGATAAGTATTTTAAGAATATATAAATATACACCACTAAAACAGATGTGAGATGCAAGAAGAAAGACTAACGGACAAATTTAAATGTTCTGAAAAAGTATAAAGTAATTTTTTAAATGTAAAAAGGAAAACAGAATAAGAACACTGATTGTTATACAGGCAAAAGATAGGCTTAAATAATACTTAAAAATCGATAAATCACATTGTAAACAGCTAAAAAGAAAATGAGACTAAGAGCATTAAAAAAGTTCAAGTATAAAAGTAACCACAAGAACATATAAGCATTCTTAAATACCAATAATTTAAGAAAAAATGATTGTAAATAAAAGGAAAGAAAATACAACTCATAGAAAACATAGCAAATATAACAAAGCATGATTACAAAATATTATGACAGCACTGAGACCAAACACATCTATCACATTAGTGAATATGAATGGACATAACTGTTAAAAAAACATTTTAAATTTGGCTCATGAAACAAGACTCTATATATGCTATACACAAGAGATTCACTTAAAACGAAATAACAAAATGACTAAAAACAAAATTTTTTTAAAAATCAAGCTACTGGGGCCCCTGGGTGACTCAGTCGGTTAAGTGTCTGCCTGGCTTCAGCTCAAATCATAATCCTGGGGTCCTAGGACAGAGTCTTGTGCTGGGCTTTCTGCTCAGTGGGGAACCTGCTTCTCCCTCTCCCTCTGCCTGCCATTCCCCCTGGCTTGTGCTCTTTCTCTCTCTCTGTCAAGTAAATAAATAAAAGCTTTAAAAAAAAATCAAGCTAATGGACACAAGAAAAGAGTAGGAGTAGACATCTAGTATTAAATATAACAAAGGTCACTTTTATTTACAAAGACCACTTTTTAATGCCAAAAGTCACAATTCACAATGAAGTTATAACTCTTATGAATATGCATGCGCGGGGCACCCACATGTCAGTCAGTTAAGTGTCTGACTTTGGCTCAAGTCATGATCTCAGGGTCCTGGGTTTGAGCCCCGAGTCAGACTCCACACTCAGCAGTGAGTCCGCTTCTTCCTCTCTCTTTGTCCCTCCCAGCTCTAGTGTATGCACGTGCTCTCTCTCGCCTTCTCTCTCAAATAAACAAAATCTTTTTTAAAAAATGAATATGCATGCGTGGAATAAAACAGCAACCAACTTCATGAAAGAAAACTATAGGATATTTAAAAAGACACAGAAATACACTAACAATAGTAGATAAGTACAGCACTCTCAACACAAGACAGATCAAGTGGACAAAACATAAGAAAGGAGGTAGAAGATCTTACAGATATATATTAAAATCTACATTTTGATAACAAAGAACACACATTCTCTCAAGAGCCAATGACACAAACACAAAATCAATCATATGTTAGGTTACGAAGAAACATAATCTTCACGAAGCAGCAATGTTATAAACAATACTCTCTAAATCTGATACTATGGAATTAGAAGTTACTAACAAAAATAAGAAAAGAGAAAAGACCTTACATCTGTAAATTTTAAAACCACCTACTAAACATTTATTGGAGAAAGAAGAAAAACAAACTGAAATGACAGTGGTTTTTCAAAATAATGACATTGGATCATTAGAGAACTAGAGCGAGTATTACTTCCAACCTTATAATGGAAAGAGAGAGCACCCAAGTTTGTAACTTTTCTGGAACCCATTCACAGGGTGAACAACTGGCCTAAAATCTAATACAGAAACGTGCAGAGAAAGACAAAATGTGAGCACTGGCTTGCTAGGGTAAGAATTACAGTAGGATGATTGACAAATTGGTAAAGAGTAAAAGTGTACTGGTGAATGAGAGTTAAGACAAATATAGGAGATCTGCAAGTTCTTACAGGCTTTTGCTCTGTAAATACCACCAAGGACTCACAGAAAAAAAACTGGCAGTCTTGAGAACTAACAGAGAACAAAGGGAAAAGAACAGCAAACACTATGGGAGGGGCACAAACTGTCAGGACCCTTCTATCTCCCTCACAAAACGAAAGCCTTAGTCTGAGAGGAGAAGAGCAACAAACATTGTCACCTTAGGACACTGTGTGATATCTACAGTGATGTGAAAAGTAAAAAGAGGGAAAATCCTCTACCCCAAAAAGAGGGGCAGGAAAACATGCTAGGCTCAGAATTATGCCTAAAGAGAGACAGGAGCTTGGAGAAGGCCACAAACCCAAGACCCAGGGACTCAATGCCTGCAGAAGACAAAGTATTACCAGAACAATAGAGGATGCCTTCCAGTACCCATGACCAGTCTAGCTCACAGAGTAACAAACAGCTTGCAAGAGACACCCTCTCTGAAGCACAGGAAAAAACAAAAGCTGAGGGAGCAGTGAAAATTAAAAACAAAAACAAAAAACCATTAAACAAAAAACTGGCACAAACCAGTCAACTCCCTAAACACAAGAAATCACAAGAAGAATCTCACAGTCTTGAGAAAGCCCCTAGTACCGTAGAGAACAAAGGGAAAATAGCAGCCGGCACTGTGGAAGGGGCACAAAACTCTGGATGGAAGGGTCCTTCCATCTTCCTCATTGAGCAAAGCCAAAAGAGAAATAAATCTCAAATCCAACCCAACTCAACTCAAAATTAGATCAACTCAAAACACCTGCACAAAAGTCTTTTAGCATTAAAAAAGGCATGCCCATTTCTAGATCTTAGTTTCTACTATCCTACATAAAATGTCCAACTTCCAGAAAAAAATTGCAAAGCATACCAAAAGGCTAGAAAATCACACAGGCAGATACAAGCAGTCATCAGAAACAGACTCAGGAAGGATTCAGATGTTAAAACTGTCAGGGAATATTAAATGACTACTGAATAAGTTAAATAGTTAAGTATATTTAAATAACAATATGTTAAAGGCTCTAACGGAAAAAAAACAGATAACATGTAAGACCAGATGAGTAATTTAAGCGGAGTTGGAAACTATGCTGGAGGATAAAAACAAAAAAACAAAAACCTGTAACAGTGATGAAGAATATCTTCAGCAGGCTTATCGATAGAATTAACACAATCAAGGAAAGAATCAGTGAACTTGCAGATAGGTATGTAAGAAATTACCCAAACTGAAACACAAATAAAAAAAGAAGGGGAAAAAACATAAAAAAAGAATCCAAGAGTTGTAGGACGAAATCAAACTATAGTTACTCTTGAATAATGCAGGGGAGTTAAGGGTGCCAACCCCACACACAGTCAAAAATCCACACAACTTCTGACTCCACAAAAACTTTACTAATAGCATACTGTTGACCGGAAGCCTTACTAATAACATAAACAGTTAATTAATACATATTTTCTATGTTCTATGTAAAATATACTATATTCTTACAATAAAGTGAACTAGAGAAAAGAAAATGTTACTAAGAAAGTCATAAGGAAGACAAAATACATTTACAGTACTGTACTAGATTTTTTTTAAAATTCATGGAGATAAGCAGACCCACACAGTTCAAGTTTGTACTGTTTATGACTACTGTGTTTAAAAAAAAAAAGACTACTGTATTTAATATACACAAAGTCAGAAATACAGAAGAAAAAAAGAAAAAATAATAATTTTCAAAACCAACGAAAGAGAGCTTGCAGTTGCATAACACTGTGAATACACTAAATACCACTGACCTGTACATATTAATATGGTTAACTACACGTAATGTTAATCTCAATTAAATAAAAGAAAAAAGAATCTTTAAAACCAGATCCAAGAATATGAAGCAGAACTACAAAAGCTATACACACACACACATACACACACACTCTCTCCTGAGGCAGATCATATTCAAACTGCTGAAAAACAAACACAAAGAGAAAATCTTGAAGGCAGCCAGAGGAACAAATATAAGAAAATAAATAGACTTCTTTCCAGAAACCATGCAAGCTAGAAAATAAGAGAGTAACATTCAACTTTAAAGTGCTGAAGGGGGAAAAAACTGTCAACCCAGAATTCCATACCCACTGAAAGCATCTTTCAAAAATGAAGAAATGAAAACTTTCTCAGAAAAACAAGAAACTGTGAGAATTTATTGCCGCCAAACCCACCCTACAAGAAATATTAAAGGACGTAGCTCAGGCAGAAGGAATATGATAACTGACAAAAATTTAAATCTACTCAAAGAAAGTTAACAAATGTAAGTAAAATAAAATTATTTTCTCCTTACATTTTACTGTTCTAAAAGAAAAGTGAATACCTGAAGTAAAAACTGTCACAACATACTGTGTTTATAGCATTTTCAAAACTAAAATAACATGACAATAACAATATAAAAAAAATGGGACAGAAGAATTGGAAATACAATGCTATAGGGCCATCAACACTAAACATGGAGCAGTAAATTATTACTTAAATGTAGATTCTGATTGTTCAAAGATTATTTTGTAAAACCTGGGACAACTACTATAAATAATTTCATGAAAAATATATTAACAAATCAATAGAAGAGATAAAATTAATAAAATATTTCTATAGTCTCAGCTTATCTCCACATAAGATATTTACTAATTACAAAGAGGAAAATAGTAACCACAGTGAAGAAACCTAGAAGACATCACCTAAAGCAAATGTCAAAATTAACATCACCAGTAATAAGACATACTGACGACATGTACCTTCTGGTACATTGAGAAAGGCACAAAATCGTATCTGTGATATTCTTTCCAAGAATACATATATGTTCAGTGTATTATGAGAAAACATCAGAGAAATTCAAACTCAGAAATATGCTACAAAATACCTGATGAGTACTCTCCAAGAGTGTCACAGTCATGAAACAAAGAATAACTGAGGAATTGTCAGAGATTGGAGAAGGCTACAGAAACATAAAAAGTAAATGCATTGTGGATTTTAGATTGGATCTTGAATTTTTAAAAGTACATTAGTAAAATAGTGATATTCAAATAAGGTCCATAGATTAGTTAATAATATTGTACCAATAGTATAAAAGTACTATTGTAATAAGTATTGCACTAAAACTACCAATAGTACTGTGCCAGTTTTACCAATTTTCCCCAACTGCACTGTGGTTATGTAAGATGTCAATGTTAACAGAAGTTTGATAAAAGGTATTAAGAACCCTGAACTATTTTGCAACTCTTCTATAATTCCTTAACATTTTTAAATAACCTCATGTTCTAATAAATATGTTATTATCAGTCATTGTATGTTTTAAAAATATTCATCCTCTATGCATTATATCAATTACTAAGAAGAAAATATAAATCCAAATTCAAGCCTAGAATTTATGAGAACGCTATTAGACTTGCCATACCCCTAAAATACAGACCTCTGCCTATGGAGACTACTGGCCTCTAGAACTATATATGAATGAGCTGAATGTCAATTTTGACATTCAGAAAAAGGTAATAAACTTCCTGGTTTAGAAAAAAAAATGCCAACATGTTAGCAATAATACAGCAATACATTAGGACTACTCAATTATCTTCAAAGATAGCTTCTACACAGTTGTTAACCATAGATTTATTAAAGGTATAACATAATGCATTTTTCTAGGTATATATATCAATCAATATGTATACTTACCCATAAGGTCTTTCCTTAAACACTCTAATTCAGTCATTTTTTAAACAATTTTATTTATTTGACACAGAGAAAGAGAGAGAGCACAAGCAGGGGAAGTGGCAGACAGAGAGAAGCAGGCTCCCGTCTAAGCTGGATCTCAGCTGGATCCCAGCCACTGGGATCATGACCTGAACCAAAGGCAGATGTTTAATAGACTGAGTCACCCAAGTACCCCTAGATGAAAGTCATTTTAATTCTTTTAACGATATTACACATTCTTTTTAAAAGTGTGTGTGTATATGCCCACGTTGGAGTGAAGGGAAGAGGAAAAACTGAGCAAAAGCGAAGTATTAAAAGAACAGTAGTATCACAATAATGGATACAAATCTTGAGAGACAAGGGTTCCCACTGAAGGAAGAGGCTGCTAGGAAACAGAAAGGATTAGAGTTCAAGTGAGTCTTAAAGGAAGGATAAAATCTAATTATCAACAAGGAAAAGGAAAAGCATGAACTTGACAATAAAAATACTTATGGTTTGAGATTATAGGCTAATTTGGCTGTATGAAGTCATACATGCTCTAGAGTTATAGAAGCTCATTCATAATGAATAGGCAGGGCTAAATGATAGAGGATATGAAAGATGGCCCAAAATCTGTTAACAGAGGTATTCAAAGAACAACTCCACTGCTCAGCTTCCTGTAACTAAATTGGATATAGATAAAACATAGTTTACCCTAGAGTACCTTGGTATCTGAAGAACTACAGAACTATGTTTTTAAGACAGAACAAGTATATGCTGGGGAGAAATCCATGCACAAGAGAGGAAGAAGTATTAGAGGAGTACACCAAAAATATAAAAAAATTACTAAAACATCAAGTTAAACAAAATACAAACCAAACAACAAAATCCAAAAATAGGTTATTAAAAGAAAATGAAGTTACTGAGAGTAGATGTTAAGCATTCTTAATGCAAGAAAAAATTTTTTAATTAAAAAATTAGTAAGAGAATGAAGAAAGTGACAACCTAGGGAGGTATTAGAAAAAATTTTTATGCAAACATTTTAACTACCTCTTACTTAAAAGTACAGAAGTGCAACTATAATTGTTAAGAAATTATATTATTGTTAAGTAGCAACAATTTTTAAAAACTGTCAGTATAAAGAATTATGGAATAGGAATTTTAGGGGCACCTGGGTAGTTCAGTCGGTTAAGTGGCTGCCTTCAGCTCAGGTCGTGATTCCAGGGTCCTGGGATTGAGCCCTGCTCAGGCCCTTGCTTCTCCCTCTCCCTCTGCCTGCAGCCCTGCCTACTTGTGCTATGTCTCTCTATCTCTCTGTCAAATAAATAAATAAAATCTTTAAAAAAAAGAAAATGGGAATTCTAACTGGCATACTACTTTTTCTTTTCTAAGCACACACTGATTTATATCCGCTGATCCTCGGAACCAGCAAGAGGAACTGAAAGTCATCACATTTACAGGTGTGCTAACCACTGACTTTGCTGCAATACTTTGTTTAAACCAATTCCAGAGACAGAAATAACTTAGCTGAGTATCATATAGCAAAGCACTTGGGGAAAATAAACCCATTTTTAAAAGCAAGCTAACCTGTAGGTTAGCAAGCTTTACAAAATATCAAGATCAAAGTGCATCCAATTGAACTAAATAATTTTAAAAACAAAACCTTTAAAATTTCATTTTCTTTTAATGTTCAAGCTTTAAATAGCAAATACTATCTCTTTCAGAATTAGCATGAAGCTTTTAGCTTAGTTTTACTGCAGTGAGCTGACTCCTCATGATTTCAATTAAATAGTTTAACTCTGTGTTCTGAAACACAGGTTAGACAAGTATACTAGACATCAGAAAGAAAGAAAGAAAGAAAGAAAGAAAGAAAGAAAGAAAGAAAGAAAGAATTAGCCACAATTCCAAATTTCATTTAACAATGGACACTATCCATTAACCATCAAATTAGCATACCACTTTATTACTAGGTCTTAAAGTCTCCAAACTTTTACCTACCATCAGTTTTATAAAAGAGGTATTTGGTTCATGCAAGGAAGTAACTCTAGAACTAGGTTATATTTAAAGGAAAAGTAACACAACATAGAGCAAAATACAATGAAAAAATAAGCAGAAAGTCAAGCTGCAGTCAGGGGTAAAAATGAAGACCTCAAACAGTTCTGTTTTGGTAACGTGAGGTTAGTAAACTGAGAATTTCATGTTTGTAAAAATGTAAGTTTCCTCTGAAAAGTAGAAAACAATATTTCTTTTTTCCAAAGATTTTGTTTATTTGTCAGAGAGAGAGAGGGCATAAGCAGGGGGAGTGGCAGGCAGGGGGAGAAGCTGCTCCCTGCTAGGCAAAGAGCCCTACACAGGATCCCAGAACCACAGGATCCCAGGACCCCAGGATCATGACCTGAGCCAAATAAGGCAGACGCTTTATCAACTGAGCCACCCAGGCGTCCCTAGAAAACAATTCTTTCATATCTGCTTAATCACACTTTAAATAGCTATAGTCTTTTTTTTTTAATTTCATATTATTTATTTGAGAGAGAGAGAGCACATACAAATGAGCAAGGGGAGGGGCGCAGGGACTGGGAGGAGACGCACACCCCATGCTGAGCAGGGAGCTGGATGCTGGGTTTGATCCTAGGACCCTGAGAGCATGAACTCTCCTGAGAGTCCTGAGAGCATAACCACCTGAGCCACCCAGGTGCCCCGAAATAGCAGTAGTCTTTCACTGTACTTAAGTTCTCTGTTAAGATGCAGAACTGATGAAAAACTTCAAAAAGACTAGTTTGTGTGAGGGGCCTTCTTTATGATAGCACAACCAGAAATAAACATAAGGGGAAAAAACAGAAACAATTTGTTTGTGAAACATATCACTTAAAGAGCTACAACAGGAGAAGACCATCTAAATATTATTAGTGAGATAATGAAATCAGCCCAATCATATTCCTTGGGGTATCTGGGTTTTCCTCCCTCTTTTCTCAAACTTCATTATGCCAGATAAGGAATAGTAATAGCAGTAAGAGTCAGAAATCTTAATAGCAAGGACTTTTCAAAAATGCAAATGATGGAGATGGAAAACAGACTTAAAAATTTAAGTGTACTAATAATAAAAGCAATCAGTCAAATAACCATTTATTAAACAAGTGGTCAAGTGCCAAGGCAAAATTAATAAGAAACACAATCCCTTTCTTCTAGAATCTTGGAATCTACTTGAAAACAATGCATAAACATATTCAAAGTACTAGTAAGTAACTAGAGTTCTTTCATCTGACAATATGAAATTAGCTGTGAGTGGTAGAAAGAAAATAAAGGAGCAAAAAGAAGATAACTAGACTGGGTATGGAAAATCTAGTAACTGTAAACCACGACTTCAAATTATGGACATTTCTATGGACTGACAGACAAGGGTTCAAAATCCCAGTTTTATATTCCTTACCAAATAGAGGCACAAACATGGACAGTTTACTTAACTTTATAGGACCTCAATTTCTCATCTATAAAATAAAGCTAAAATACCTACCTATTCACCTTTCAGAACTGCTGTGAAGATTAAATGAAATATACAGGTAAACCACTTGACATGATACCTAGCACAAAGTACACCCTCAATAAAAGGACATGACAGTAGACATAAGACAGTACATGAATTACAAACTGAAAAATTGAAAACTTCTGTAAAACAATGGCCTTACAGTCCCTTAAAAAGAAGAAAAACAAAGAAGGCTATAGCAAAGGAGGAGAAATTGGAAAATGAGATATTCCTTCATAATAACTTCTCTTTTGTCATAGCAAAGATCTGTGTAAATATAAGCCAGTGTCTAATGGCCATTGATGAAGGGCAGCACTCAATGCTTGGCTGCTTTCTGATGACAACAGAGACTCATTATATCACTGGCTAACTAGTTCATTCATAAAACGCAGGTGTTCACAACACTGTATAAAATAGAAAAGCAGTGCACACTCAAGGAACTCTATAACCACATCCTGAGTAGGGTAGTAGAAGAAATTTTTCTAGGGAATTTTAGGATAATCACTAGGATACATTCAAAAGTGAAAACTGGTAGAATGAAAATATCTCAAGGCACCTCAGTGAATCTTAAAATTAGACAAATTATGTGGATGGTAATTTTCCTTGCATTTGACTTTTCAGGGTTAATCAATTTATTATAAACTTCTATTAATACAAATCTATCACTGAAGACCAGTAATTCAGTAATGATCCAAAAATAGTCTGATTTGTTTCATTTTTGCTTTAAGTTGAAACACATAGTTAAAGATAAACACAAGCACACTGAATAGAGTCTTTCTTCAGCAAAACAGCTATGTCAGCATGGGCAGAAAACTAAGGCAGAACTAGTGCAAAGTTCAAAAATCATTTCCTAAGAGCACAGAGTACTTAAAATGCAGTAGGACTAGGTTAACATTTACTTTTACTTTATTTCACTTAGCACTGGGTTATCAAATATATGTCAAATATCTTTTCCTTGATTTTCTAGAGCTTACTGGGAATTTTATTTTATTGAAGGAGTTTCATATATACAGACCTATGAGGCAACTGGCATGCATCTTGTCTTGCCATTATCTATATCATAAAGTTGTTAAAAAGATTAAACAAAATGGTATGTGTACAAGTATTTCAAACACTTATGAAATTCTACTAAAACATTTGCTTATATTACTATTCACAGTTGACTCGTTTTTATAGAATCTCAAGAGAAATTAGGACAAAAATCAATTCTTCATTAATATTTCATGTATCTAGAGATTTTGACTCTAATTTAGTCCAAACAGCTTATTTCATATATAGAAGTTCAAAAGTTCAGAAAGAAGTAACTCAGCCTAGACTATACTCAATAAAATAATGACAAGAGATTTGAAAATCCGGGACCAGGGCTCCTGATTCAAGATGAATGCAACCAATTTTCACTCTAGTTACCTGCCTCACATTTTGATTACTCAAAATTAACACAAACTGTATAGATTTCTATTCTCTACTGGCACAAATTCTTCTATACTGAAAACATGAAAAGGAACACTGGGCCAATTCTGGATCTAGATTAGAATTTATAGTGATCACATAGCATGCTTGCATATAAGAAGGCAATCCCTTGGTAAAAGATTCTACTCCATTGGCAATAATGCTTCCTTACATATTCATCTTTCAGTTATAAACTGAAAATATTCATCTGCAAGGAAGGAATCAACTATAACAACATTAATCCTCTCTTAAATGTAAGTGCAGGACAAGGTAAAAACTCAAAAGACTGAGGTAGATGGAGGAAGCAGAGTACAACCAGTCTTCATTTCAAATAAAAAAACAGCCTGAGATACTTCCCAATAGAATTAAAGTTCATGTTATTTTGCTTTCAGAATTTCAGCATATATAACCCAACCTACACTTATCCCAAAATAAATACAGTCAACTGGGAAGTATTTAAAATGGGGTTTGGAAGAACTAGTTTACCAATAGCTATATAATGAAAATAAGGTACAGGATCAGGGTAAGTGACTAGAGACTAAAATTCCTGGAACTCAGCTATGTATCTATATAGAAAAATTTTTACTTGTGTGTCTAAATCTATAAAATAGCTAAAATATGCACAATCATTATTTCTCAGGAAGTCATTACCATTTCTAAGTATAACATACATGTCTAAGAGACCATATGTCTTATCAATTTTTCAGTATACTTCTCAAAGTCAGATACCATATACTGTTAATATTTTTAAGCTCCCACTGTATCTAGCATAAATTTGGATACACTGTAAGCACTCAGTACTGACATAATTAGTTTTTTGTTCTGGGATGTTCTTAAAATCTTCACAATCCCAGGTTGTGGTACCTAACTCAAACTCCTCTATACTTCTCCAGCAAAATAGGCACAAAAACAGAGGAGATGTTAAACTGATACACACAGGCAATTTAAAATATAGACATCTCCGAGGTTTAAAACTCAAATTATGCAAACTGTTCCATAAGGGTCCATAAAATATAAAGCAGTGCTAATCATAATTTAGAAAAACAAAATAACAATGCACAGGCAAAATATATAAAACATCATATAAAAAGTTCCATGAATCTAATGAAAAGTTTGAATCATGAGTTATTCAAAATGTTCAAGTTTTGTTTCTTAAAAACAAGATAAAGTTGTGTTGTATAAATAGGAAAACGAGAAAATGTATAGAGCAGGATAGTTACACAGCACAACAAATTATTATGGTGGATAAAGATGGGGATTATTTCCAGAAAAAAAGCCACCTAGGACATTTATGTCAAAAGAAACCCTAAGTTTAAGGTTGTGAGAGATGGCCTAATGCTTTTGCTTGGGCCCAGTAAAGTGTGAATTACATTTCTGCAGAAATTTAACACCAGTGTTTTTAACCTAAGTGCTTTTACAATATTTTCCAAAATCAAGTTAACTCAGAAATAGTTGAAGAGTACTTCTACCATTCAATTATTTAACACTATCTGGAAAAACTGTCCTTTGCAGTATTCTAGATAGACTGGATTAAGAAAATCCAGAACCAACTGACATTTTACCCTTCAAAGCTAATGAACATGGACCAACAGAAGGACATTAGGAAAGAATTATATTACCCCCAAATGGTAATTTTCAGATGAAAGACTTGTAGTCCATTATTCCAAGCCCATGACCTCACTTAACTCCTCTTATCCTCATATTCCTCTTATCAATACCATGCAAGAGTGGCTTAGTGGGATTTTTAATCTAAAGCAACAACTTGCATCAGCCTCTTCAAAGGACACCGTAAAAATACACAAACTAAATAAAGTAATGCACTTGCTATTGAAAACAACAACAACTTCAAGACAAGAAATCTGGGACATTATTCTGAGTAAGGTCCTGACACTTCCCACCTCCACACAGAAATCATGTACATATCATCTATACAGTGCTTTAATAAAAATAATTTAAAAATATAACACAATGATTAGGAGGATGATGGCAGAGTAGGAGGGCCCTAGGCTCACCTCGTCCCACAAATACAAACTAAGTAACTATCGAATCACCCAAAATACACCAGAAACCGGCCTAAAGACTGGCAGAACAAACTCCACAACTAAAGAAAAGAGGCCACACTGAAGAAGGTACAAAGTTCAGAGACATAGGTTGGGAAACAAACAGATCATGGCCACTGCAGTGCAGAGAAGGGTGAGAGATCAGACTAATACACGAGAGCACTTGGGAAAATGAAAAGGCCATAGCAACTGGCTTGGAAAGCAACAGGGCCCAAATTTGGGAGTTCTTAAACCAGCAGAGCTTAAAGCCTGGAGTTCTGAAGTTCAACATCCTTTGATCTGGGAGAGCTAAAAGAACACTGTGGCTGCTCCTAAACAGAAAGCAGGACAAACAACCCATGGACATACAGCATGGAGATGGCATTCTGAAGAGCACTTGAGGCACATGATAAACCAGCTATGTGCTCATCCCAGAGCATGTCCCAGAGAGGCAGCATTCACAGAGAGATCCCTCCAAAAAAAAAGATCTGGCAGGTGGCATTTCCCTTCCCCACCCCTCAGCATGAACACAGGGCCACCTGCGGGAAGCAGCACAGTACTGACACTTGCTACCTAATTTGCTTAAACCAAGCCCTGCCTTCCACATTCCAGAAGAACCACACTTCCCACTCACACTTGCCTCAGTCCGAAGGGGGCAGGCCTCTCCCCAAGAAGACCCACCCAAACCACTACTGACACCATGACTCCAGACCCAAGAGTTTTGCAAGGCCTTGGTTCCAGTGACAGCAATGACAGGTCTTATTTCACAAGCAGACCAGAGCACACCTAGTTAAAACATGCCACATTGAGGCCAGGGACCAAACACTGCTCATACGAGGCAAAGAGACCCTCTGCAGACAACTGACCTAAGGATACAGTGGTCAGCACAAAACAGTAGAGCACACACAGCACTCATGGAGACACTCCCAGAGGCACCAGGTCCTGGGCAACAGGAGAGATTATGCTGTAGGGTACTAGAGGGCTTCTCCATGAAGCCATCACTCTCGAGGACAGGAGGTATCAACTTTCCTACCACAGAAACAGGCACAGAAACATAGACAAAATGGAAAGACAGAGGAATCTGTTCTAAATTAAAGACTAAGACAAGGCCACAGATGGAGATCTAAGCGAAACAGATACAAATGACATGACTGATGGAGAATTTAAAGCAATGATCATAAGGATATTCACTGGACTTGAGAAAAAAAGTGGCAGACATCAGTGAGACAATTAACACAAAGATAAGGAATAGCAGAGATAAAGGGCTCAGTAAATGAAATGAGAAATACAACTGATGGAATGAACAAGAAGCCGAAAGAGGCAGAGGAACTACTTAACGACCTGGAAGACAGAGTAATGAAAAGTAATCAAGCTGAACAAAAGAAAAAAGAGAATTATGCAAAACAAGAATACACTGAGGGAATTCAGTGACTCCATCAAACATAATAATGATCAGATTAAAGGAGTCCCAGAAGAAGAGAGAAAAAAGGGGACAGAGAATTTATTTGAAGAGTAAATAGCTGAAAACTTCCCTAATCTGGGGAAGGAAACAGATACCCAGATCCAGGAGACACAGAGAACCCCCATCAAAATCAGTGAAAGCAGACCCACAAGACATACTGTAATTAAATTGGCAAAATATACTGATAAAGAAAAATATTAAATGTAAGAAGACAAAAGAAGGCAGTTACATACAAAGGAAACCCCATAAAGCTGTCAGTGGATTTTTCAGCAGAAAATTTCCATGTCAGAAAGGAGTGGCATCATTTACATTTAAAGCGCTGAATGGGAAAAACCTGCAGCCAAGAATACTCTATACAGCAAGGCTATCAATCACAACAGAAACAGAGATGGAGTTTCCCAGACAAACTAAAACTAAAGGAATTTAAGACCACTAAACAAGCCGTGCAAAAAATATTAAAGGGGACTCTGAGTGAGTGGAAATGAAAGACAAAGAAGAAAAATGGCAAGGTGAAGGTAGGAAACACAAAAGTAGTGAAAAGTGGGTATTTCTGTAAAAAGCCAGTCAAGGAACTCACAATATAAAAGGATGTAATAATATATGATACCATAAACCTAAACATGAAGAGGAAAGGAGGAAAGAATGGGTTCAAACTTAAACAACCCTCAATGTAATATAGACTGCTATATGCACAAGATGTTATATACAAACCGAATGGTAACCACAAACCAAAAACTACTAATCCACAAAGAATAAAGAAATCCAAATGTACCACTAAATAAAATAAGTAAACCATGAAAGAAAGGAAGATAAGCAAGGATCAGAGAAAGTCTCCAGACAAGCACAATACCAGTAATAAAAAGGCAATAAATACATTTCTATCAGGGCACCTGGGTGGCTCAGTGGGTTAAAGCCTCTGCCTTAGGCTCAGGTCATGATCCCAGGGTCCTAGGATCAAGCCCCGAATCGGGCTCTCTGCTCAGCAGGGAGCCTGCTTCCTCCTCTCTCTGCCTACTTCTCTGCCTACTTGTGATCTCTGTCTGTCAAATAAATAAGATCTTTAAAAAATACATTTCTACCACTAATTACTTTGAATAAGCTGACTAAACACTCCAATCAAAAGACACAGGAAGACAGAATGGTTTTTAAAAAAAGACCCATCTATAGGTTGCCTACAAGAGACTCATTTCAGACCAAAAGACAGCTGCAGATTTAAAGGGAGAAGACAGAGAAACATCTATCATGTGAAAGGATGTCAAAAGAAAGCCAGAGTAGCAATACTTATATCAGACAAAACAGACTCTAAAATGAAGACTATAACAAGGGACAAAGAAGGACACTATATAATAATAAAAAGAACAATTCAACAAGAAGATATAACAATTATAAATATTTATGCACCCAACATGGGTGTACCCAAATACATAAGATAGTTAATAACAAACATAAAGGAACTAATCAACAGTAATACAGTAACAGTAGGGGATTTTAACAACCCACTTACATCACTCTAAACAAAATCAACAAAGAAACAACAGCTTTAAATGACACAGTGGACCAGGGGGGATTTAACAGTTATATTCAGAACATTCAATCCTAAAATAGCAGAATACACATTCTTTTCAAGTGCACATGGAACAATCTCCAGAACTGATCACCTATAAGGCCATAAAACAAGCCCCAACAAATTTTAAAAAGATTTAGGTCATACCATGCATCTTTTCTGACCACAACACTATGAAACTAGAAGTCAACCATAAGAAAAAAATCTCAAAGGACCACAAGTACATGGAGGTTAAATAACATGCTACTAAATAATGAATGGGTCAACCAGGGAATAAAAGAAATTAAAAAGTACATGGAAACATGGGAAAATAAAACACAATGACAAAACATCGGGGATGCAGCAAAAGTGCTTCTAAGACGGAAGTTCACAGCAATATAGGCCTGCCTCAAGAAGCAAGAAAAAAATCTCAAATAACCAACCTAACCCTACACCCAAAGAAGCTAGAAAAAGACCAACAAAGAAAACCTAAAACCAACAGACGTAAACAAAAAATGAAGGTTAAAGCAGAATTAGATGAAGTAGAAACTAAAAAAATCAACAGAACAGATCAATGAGGGGCACCTGGGTGGCTCAGTGGGTTAAGACTCTGCCTTCAGCTCAGGTAGTGGTCTCAGGGTCCCGGGATCGAGCCCCGCATCGGGCTCTCCACTCAGCGAGAAGCCTGCTTCCCCCCCCTCTCTCTGCCTGCCTCTCTGCCTATGATCTCGTCTGTCAAATAAATAAATAAAATCTTAAAAAAAAAAAAAAAAAAGAATAGATCAATGAAACCAAGAGCTGTTTCTTGGGCGGATGGGGGTAGAAATCAATGAAATGGATAAACCTCTACCCAGACATATAAAGAAAAAAGAAGAACCCAAATAAATAAAATCACAAATGAAAGAAAACAACAAACACCTGAGAAATACAAACAATTATAAGAGAATATTATGATATACTACATACCAAGAAACTGGACAACCAAGAAGAAATGGATAAATTCTTAAAACATATAACCTACATAACCTACCAAAATCGAAACAGGAAGAAATAAAATTTTGAACAGACCAATTACCAGCAGTGAATTTGAATCAATAATCATAAAACTCCCAAAAAACAAAAGTCCAGGACCAAATAAATAAATAAATGTATATATGTATGTTTGGCAGAATTTGCCTGTGAAGTTAATTCATTGCCATGAGAACACTAACATTTATTTTTAGGATTATTTTATTTAAATTTTAGTTAACATACAGTGCAATATTGGTTTCAGGAGTATAATTCAATGATTCATCACTTACATACAACACAAGTGCTTTCCTTAATACCCATCACTCATCTAGCCCATCCACCACCCACCTCTCTCCATCAACCCTCAGTTTGTTCTCTATCATAAAGAATCCCGGGGCACCTGGGTGGCTCAGTGGGTTAAAGCCTCTGCCTTCGGCTCGGGTCATGATCCCAGGGTCCTGGGATCGAGCCCCGAATCGGGCTCTCAGATCGGCAGGAAGCCTGCTTCCCTTCCCCTCTCTCTCTGCCTGCCTCTCTGCCTACTTGTGATCTCTGTCAAAAAAATAAGCAAAATCTTAAAAAAAAAAAAAAAGAATCCCTTATGGTTTGTTTCTCTCTCTCTTTTTTTTTTTCTTTTTCTCCTTCCCATATGTTCATCTGTTTCCTTTCTTAAATTCTACATATGAGTGAGATCATACGGTGTTTGTCTTTCTCGGACTTATTTCACTTAGGATAATATACTCTAGCTCCATCCACATTGTTGCAAATGACAAGATTTCAATTTTTTGATGGTAGAGTAATATTCCATTATGTGTGTGTGTGTGTGTGTGACCTCTTTTTTATCCATTCATCTGTCAATGGACATCTGGGCTTTCTCCACTGTTTGGGTATTGTTGATAATGCTGCTATAACCACTGGGATGCATGTACTTCTTTGAATCTGTATGTTGGTATCCTTTGGGTAAATACCTAGCAGTGCAATTGCTGGATCATAGGGTATTTCTATTTTCAACTTCTGAGGAAAGCTCCAGACTGTATTCCAGAGTGGCTGCACCAGTTCACATTCTCACCAACAGTGCAAGAGGGTTCCCCTTTCTCTGCATCCTCACCAACACCTGTTATTTCTTGTGTTGTTCATTTTAGTCATTCTGACAAGTATGAGGTGGTATCTCATTGTGGTTTTGATTTCTATTTCCCTGACAATGAGTGATGTTGAGCATCTTTTCATGTCTATTAGACATCTGGATATCTTTTCTGAAAAAACGCCTCCTCGTGTCTTCTGCTCATCTCTTAACTGGATTATTTGGTTTCTGGGTGTTGAGTTTGAAAATTTCTTTATGATTTTGGATACTAACCCTTCATCAGATATGTCATTTGCAAATATCTTCTCCCAGTCCACAGGCTGCTTTTTAGTTCTGTTGACTATTTCCTTCACTGTGAAGAAGCTTTTTATATTGATGCAGTCCCAACTGTTTATTTTTGCTACTCCGAGGAACAGTATGGAGGTTCCTTAAAAAGTTAAAAATAGAACTACCCTACAATCCAGCAATGGCACTACTAAATTTATTTACCCAACGATTACAAAAACCCTAATTCAAAGGCATACATACACCCAAGATTTATAGCAGAATTATTTAAAATAGCCAAATTACAGAAGTGGCCCAAATGCCCACTGATCAACAAATGGATAAAGAAGATGTGGTATATACATACAATGGAATATTATTCAGCCATTAAAAAAAAATGAAATCTTGCTATTTACAACTAGTGGAGCTACAGAGTATAATGTTAAGTGAAATAAATCAGTAAGAAAAAGACAAATACCATATGATTTCACTCATATGTGTGGCTTAAACAAAACAAAAGAGCAAAGGGGGGAAAAGGAGAAACACACATAAATCAAGAAACAGACTTTTTTTTTTTAAGATTTTTTTTTTTTTTTTGACAGAGAGAGATCACAAGTAGGCAGAGAGGCAGAGAGAGAGAGAGAGAGAGAGAGAGAGGAGGAAGCAGGTTTCCTGCCCAGCAGAGAGCCCGACAGGGGACTCGATCCCAGGACCCTGAGATCATGACCCGAGCTGAAGGCAGAGACTTAACCCCTGAACCACCCAGGCGCCCCCAGACTCTTAACTATAGAGAACAAACTAAAGGTCATCTCAGAGGGGAGGTGGGCAGGGGAGATGGGTGAAATATGTGGGGGATTACGGAGTGAACTTGTTATGATGAGCAGCAAGTGATTAACGCAAAAACTTCTTTTAAAAGAATATAAAAATATTTTTTAAAAAGATTATAGTATGGTAAAAGTATGGATTTGGAGTCAGGTCATACAAACATTTATAAATTTTGACAAGTGCCTGAATATGCCCTATATGAAAAATAAGGAAGCTCTGGCTTAATGAAATAGGCAATCTCAAAAATGTGTATATTTGATAAAGATTTAAATTAGTGAAACTATCCTGGAAGGCAATTTAACTATAAATAACAAAAACATACACACACACATACACACACACAATTTGACACAGAAATACACTTATGAATTGAATTTATTTATTATCTTTTAGGAAAATTAATAGGTTAAGAATGCAAGGAAGAATGTCCAAGAATATTCTCTACAGTAGTGTGTATAATAGCAAAATACTGCAAAAATCCTAAGCGTCTAACAGCATAGAACTGATTGGTAAAATTATTGTTACAACCACCACTCAGCATTCCATGCAAACATTAAATGAACATTATAAAGATTGAGCAGTTAGCCACATTTACTTAGACATTCGTGACAGGTTGTTAATTGAAAAGTGCAGATTATAAAAAAGGACTAGAATTACTTCAATTATATAAAAAAAATTTTTAATCACGCAATTAAGAGAAAATACCCTTGGGACGCCTGAGTGGCTCAGTTGGTTAAGCAGCTGCCTTCGGCTCAGGTCATGATCCTAGCGTCCTGGGATCGAGTCCCACATCGGGCTCCTTGCTCAGCGGGGAGCCTGCTTCTCCCTCTGCCTCTGCCTGCCACTCTGTCTGCCTGTGCTTGCTCTCTCTCTCTCTCTCCCTCTCTCTCTGACAAATAAATAAATTTAAAAAAAAAAAAAAAGAGAAAATACCCTTGCATAATAAGCTACAAAATGTTATTGTACAAGCAGAAAATAGAGGCCTTTTATATTTTAAGTAAAAAAGTTAACAGCAGTAAATCTACACAAAACATACAATTGATAGTTGATTATATCTACATATCTAACTTCAGTTCTATAAACACACATTTCAAGTTTTGACCTTTGAAAATAACACTTCTTCAAAATTGTAATTTAGATTTTTTTAGGACTTCAAAGGCACTCAGAGACACCTGTGTCATCCCAACACAACCAGTACTGTTCCTGTACTGTTAAAAAAAATTCATTTTTAGTTTGCCTTGCAATTGTAATTAAAATTCTGTGAATGTGTAATGCTGTGCCAGGATCTGAGTTAGTGCCTCCCCCCACTCAAAAAACTAAACCACCTCTATAATAAACTCTCCGAAGATAATTTAAAAAAAAAAATTTTTTTTAAACACACAACGAAATGTGAGTTAATAGCTTTAGAAAGGAATGATCATCAGTGAGAGCCCCAGAAAGTGAAGGGAAAACATCAAATAGAATTATTCTGACATTTAGACAAATCTGCATTTTTCTCTCCTACCAAGCATCTGCACCAAAATATTACAGGAGAAGAGGAACCTTAATTCATAGTAACATAAGAAAACAACTTTAAGAATTATTCAAATTATCTAAGAATTCATAATAATTTAGTAATTTAATACTAAACACAAACTTCATATTAAAGACATTCAGAGTTTATTCATTTAGATTAGAGTTATAAATGGGCTATGATATGCTAAATCACCTATAAAGCACATTAAAGACATCGAAGAATTAATAAAATTTGATTACTGGTCCAAAAAAAAGAAAAAATTTCTTGAAATAACTCAGAGAGAGAAAAACAAATATTGTATGATCTCACTTACATGTGGAATCTAAAAGAAAATGGAATTCATAGAAACAGATTAGATTGTTGATTGCTAGGGATGGGGGACAGTGAGTGAAAGTGATCAAAGAATACAAAATTCAAAGTATAAAAGGAGTAAGTTCTGGCGATGTAATGTATAGCAAGGTAACTATAGTTAACAGTACTACACTGTATACTTGAAAATAGCTAAAAAAGTAAATCTTAAAAGTTCTAACCACACACAAAAAAGTAACCATATAAGGTGATGAATGTGTTAACTCACCTTATTGCGGTGATCATTTCAAAATATGTATGTGTATCAAATCATCACTATACACCTTAAATTTAAACAATGTTATACATCAGTTATATCTCAATAAAGCTGGAAAAAAGAAAAAAAAATAAAAGTACTTACCACTAAGTCCCAATTATTTTGTTCAAGCAATGTAATAGCTTCATCAATGTTTTCAATGCCAGTACATGCCTGGAAGCAAAGTAAGAATTTTAGATACAAGTTTGGGAATGAAGAGGTTAATCTTAAAAAAATAAAAAGCATAAATGTGCTATTTCACTTTTAAAAAGGTGTATGAATAAAGCCACTAAATACCAAACACTTCTGAGCATTTTACGAATATGTTTTCAAAACTGTTAATTATAAATTAAATTTACATTACACTGAAATAAAAGACAATAAATTAAAGCAATAAAAGAAAGCATGTCTAAATGTTGAACTTTGGAGCCCAGAATGATCTGGAGATTTCTAACTGCCTAGAACAACTTTTACTAAAAAATTTCTTTTTCTTTTTAAGATTTTACCTATTTGACAGAGAAAGAGCACAAGCAGGCAGAACAGCAGGCAGAGGGAGAGGGAGAAGCAGGCTCCCTGCTCAGCAGGGACTTGTTCCACAACCCTGGGATCATCACCTAAGGCAAAAGCAGACACAACCGACCGAGCCACCCAGACACCCCTATAAAAAGTTTCGACGTGGCTCCACACTGGGCATGGAGCCTACTTTTTTTTTTTTTTTTAAGATTTTATTTATTTATTTGACAGAGGGAGATCACAAGCAGGCAGAGAGGCAGGCAGAGAGAAGGAGGAGAAGCAGGCTCCCTGCTGAGCAGACAGCCCACCAGGGGCTCAATCCCAGGACTCTGGGATCCTGACCTGAGGCGGAAGGCAGAGGCTTTAACCCATTGAGCAACCCAGGCACCCCTGGAGCCTACTTTAAAAAAAAAAAAAAAAAAGTTTCTCACAGACAACCATGTAAAAAAGAGAACTGCAATCCTTACCTTATATATCTTATACAAAATTTAACTTAAAATAAATAACAGATTTAAAGTAAGACCTAAAACTCTAAGACTTGCAGATCTGTGCCATCTGCTTATGGTGACCACTAGACATACATGGCTAGTGAGACCCTGAAATGTGCCTCAAGTGACTTAAGATGTGCTATGTTAAATACACATGAGGACAGGATTCAGTACAAAAATAAAAATGTAAATACTTATTATTAATTTTTTGTGGCATCTAGCTGGCTCAATTGGTAGAGCATGCAGCTCTTGATTTCCAGGTTATAAGTTCGAGCCCCACACCGGATATAGAGATTACTTAAAAATAAAATCTTTAGGGACGCCTGGGTGGTTCAGTTGGTTGGACGACTGCCTTCGGCTCAGGTCATGATCCCGGAGTCCCGGGATTGAGTCCTGCATCGGGCTGCCAGCTCCACGGGGAGTCTGCTTCTCCCTCTGACCTTCTCCTCGCTCATGCTCTCTCTCACTGCCTCTCTCTCAAATAAATAAATAAAATCTTTAAAAAAATAAAAATAAATAAATAAAATAAAGTCTTTAAATATAATAAAAATAATAATTTTCTATTCAATGTGTATTGAGACGACCATTTGGAAAATGCTGGCCTAATTAAAACATAATGTTTAGGGGACCTGGGTGACTCAGTCGGTAAGTGTCGACCTTTGGCTCAAGTCATGATACCAGGGTCCTGGGATTGAGCCCTACGTTGGGCTCCCTGCTCAGCGGGAAGCCTACTTCTCCCTCTCTCACTCTCCCTGCTTGTGTTCCCTCTCTCACTGCGTCTCTGTCAAATAAATAAAAATAAATAAAATCTTTTTTAAAATGTTTAAATTAATTTCACCTGCTTCTCTTTAATTTTTTTAACATAGATACCAAAAACTTTTTAATTACATTTATGACTTTCATTCTATTTTTAATAGGAAGGAATCTTCATGAATTTTAGA
The DNA here is from genome assembly GCA_004024625.1 of Mellivora capensis. Lineage (NCBI taxonomy): Eukaryota > Metazoa > Chordata > Mammalia > Carnivora > Mustelidae > Mellivora > Mellivora capensis. The sequence continues at coordinate 35,502 of PISX010014743.1, forward strand.
TACAACAGCAAAAGCAAAATCCAAAAAATTGATAAAATGGACTTCTTTAAAAGTAAGAACTAATGCTCTTTGAAAGACACTGTTAAGAGAATGAAAAGGCAAGCCACAGACTGGGAGAAAATACTACAAAACACATCTAACAAAGGACTAACAACTACAATATAAGAATTCTCAAAACTCAATTAAAATAAATAATAAATAGCAAAAGACTTCAACAGAAACTTCCCCAAAGATACACAAATATACACGAAAAAATGCTCAACAGCATTAGTCAATAGGTAAATGTAAAACAAACTCAGAGAGATTCCACTTCTGTACCTTAAAGTGCTAAAATCCAAAACACTAACAACATCAAGTGATGGTAAGGATGCAGAAAAAACAGAACTCTCTACACTGACATATGTGTGATGTACAAATGTATCTCAAAATTATATGGCCACTTTACAAAACAGGTTAACAATTTCTAAGAAAGTTATGACACAGTAATCCCACTTCCTAGGTATTTACTTATCTTAAAGAAATCAACTTACATTCACATTAAATTAAAAAATAAAGTTTACAACAGCTTTATTCATAGTCAGTGAAAATAGAAGACTGCCCAAATGTCCTTCAACTATACATTTATACAACAGAAAACTATTCAGCAACAAAAATGAACAAATTATTGACAACTCAAAACAATGTGGAGAAATCCTCAAATGCATTATTGCTAAGTGAAAGCCAACCTCAAAAGGATACATACTGCGTAATTCCATCTATGTGACATTTTAGAAAAAACAAAATTATAAAAACAAAAAACATATTATTACCAGAGGCTTAGGGTAGGAATAAGGGTTGACTACAAGCACCAAGTGGGACAGCTGGGGAGCAAGGCAGGACAAAATTTGATTCCTTGTTACCATAAAAATGCAACAAAGCAAACAAGACATAAAAAAATGCAATCTTTATTTTAAGTCGAATGAAAAAAAAAAAAAACAGGGATAACTAAAGGTTCTAAAATACTAATAAAAGCAGCTAAAAAGAATTAAGATAGGGCAGAAGTTGCACAGGGGAAACAGGAGAGAAAAACTATAGGGGGTAACTGTGAGCCTAACAGCAACAAATATCAGAAAGCACCAGCAAAATATACTTCCTCAATGACATCATCCTTTTTCCCTTAGGAAAACATGTAGGAGGTAGTTGCAAGAGGCTATCCCCTCCATAGAAACATCTAAAAATGGTGTCAGAATCAAATTTCTCAAAACTCTGGAAATTAGTCAAAAGTTTACATCAACCAAACAAATGTTGATACATGAAAAAGGTACTTCAACACAGGTGAAAGCTTTGTGATGTTTTTATTTCCCTTTCCCCACTCCTGGCTCTGTGGCAGCCCACATTTCAACAGCTGAACCTTGGTCGTTGGTTCTAGATGGAGCAGAGCAGACTCTGTTCTCAAAGAATTTGTATTTGTCTGCTGTGACCTGTGCAGGGCTACCTGCAGGACTGACTCAAGGCTCTCTCCTTTATTTTAACAACTTGAAAATCTCTTAGTACAGAAGAGCAGCTATGCAGAGGGCATTCTTCAGAAAAATTTTTAAGGCAAATGAAAAACTCATTGCCACCTGAGAAAAAATATTCCAGTTAAAGCAAACAACAAGATATGCCAAAACCCTGAAAGAAAAATGGCAAGGGTTTCTTTGGGAAATTAGGACATTAAAAAACACTGGGAATTTAGAAAGACATACATATGTGCAAGGCAAGAAACCTATTCAGAAAAGACCTGAGAAAACTACTCACTCATCTCTAGGCTCAGCCGAAACAGGAAGTAAAGACACACTTGTAAACAGCCTAAGTGTTAGAGTGCTCCAACACAAAGCCAGTGTGCAAAGACTAAGAAAGGATTTCTTTCTTCTCTTTTTTTTCTCTTTTCTTTTTTTACTTAAGATATCCAAGGAAATCTCTCTCCTACTACTAGCAGACCACAGCTAAAGAAGAAAAGTTTTCAGAGACTATTTTGTACAGAATATCAGTGCCCCACACCCATATACACACCAAAATTCATATGCTGAATTCCTAATCCCCATTGTGATGGTACTTAGAGATGCCCTCCCCCTTCTTGGGAGATAATCAGGTTTAAATGAGGTCATGAAGGTGGGGCCCTCATAATGGGATTAGTGCCCCCTTATAATGGGATTAGTGCGGTTTATAAGAAGAGACACCAATGGGTGTTTTCTTTCTCTGTGTCTCTCTGCCTCTCAGTCTCTCTCTCTCTTTCTCACTGCCATGTGAGAACTAAGGGAGAAGGTGGCCCTATCTGAAAGTCAGGAAGAGAGTTCTCACCAGAAACCAATCATGCTGGCAACATGATCTCACTTTCACCCTTCGAACTATGAGAATATAAATCTTTTCTATGGTATGTTGTCATGGTAGCCCAAGCATACTTCAGACAGCTCATCACCAAAAAAAAAATGATAAAAATAGTTTAGAAAAGTCACTAAACAAACAAAACAATCCATAGAAAGCAACAAAAAACAAACCATAGATGGAGGAGGAAAAATCTGATTTCCAGAGTTACACACTATAATATTTAAAATAATCATTTTTCAAAAAGGAAATTGTAATGTATGCTAAGAAATAAGAAAGTACGACCCATTCAAAGGAGAAACTGACAGAAACTCTCTATGAGGAAGAAGAGACATCAGACTTACTGTGCAAAGACTTTCAATCATCATCTTAAATATTCTCAGAGTTCAAAGAATCCATGGACAAAGAGCTAATGGGAACCAAAAAGACAATGAGCAACAAATAGAGACTACTGGTAAAGGGATACAAATTAGTTCAAAAGGAATCAAAGAAAAAAATTCTGGGGCTGAAAAGTACAATAACTGAAATGAAAATTTAACCACGGGGCTTCAAAAGCAACTATGAGAAGACAGAAGAAGGATCAGAGAACTTGAGGGTAGATTAAATACAATTATCCAGTCTGAGGAGCACAAAGAAAAATGAACAAGGCTGAAGAGATATGTAAGACCTCACCAAACATACCAATATAGTCATAATAGGGAGTTCCCGAATGAGAAGAAATAAAGAAACAGAAAGAATATTTGAAGAAATAATGGCTAAAAACTTAATTACATTTGGTTAAAAAAAAAAAAAGCAAGAAACTACACATTTAAAACATTCAACAGAGTCCTGAAAGAATAAATGCAAAGACATCCATACCAAAACAATTACAATTGAGAAATCAAAAGCCAAAAAGAATCATGAAAGTAGAAAGAAAGAAGTACATCATGCACGATAGATTCCCCAATAAAATTCACCGTTAATTTCTCATCAGAAATTATAAATGCCAAAAAGCAGTGGCATGATTATATATTTAAAGTACCAAAAAAAGAGGGGGGATAGAGTAACTGGGTTATGACTACTAAGGAGGACATGTGATGTAATGAGCACTGGGTGTTATATGCAACTGATGAAACACTAAACTCTACGTCTGGAACTAAATAATACACTATGTGTTAATTAACTGAATTTAAATAAAACTTAAAAAATAAAAATAAATTTTAAAAATTTGAAATTTAAAAAGCACACACACACACACACACACACACAAAATAATAACCAAAAGCAAAAAACTGATCCTTTACATCTAAAGGGAAAATTAAGACATTCCTAGATGAACAAAGTTAAAGGAGGCTGTCACTATGAGATCTATACTATAAGAAATGGTAAGGAAGTCCACCAGGGGAAACAAAAGGACCCGAGACAGTAACTGGAAACCCTAAAAAAATAAATAAATAACACTGGTAAAAGTAATTACATAGGTAAATACAAAAGCCAGTATTATTGTATTTTTGATTTATAACTTCTTTTTTTACATGATTTCACAAACAAATGCATAAAATAAAATTATAAATTGACATTAATGAGCACAGGATGTATAAAGATGCAAGATGTGATAACATAAACAAGGAGAAATGGAGCTATACAGGAATAGATTTTATACACTACAGAGGCTAAGGGGTTATTTTTTTTTTAAGATTGTATTTATTTATTTATTTGTTTGTTTGATAGAGACACAGTGAGAGAGGGAACACAAGCAGAGGAAATGGGAAAGGGAGAAGCAGAGTTCCTGCTGAGCAGGGAGCCCAAACAATCCCAAGATGCTAGGATCATGACCTGAGCCAAAGGCAGATGCTTAACGACTGAGCCACCCAGGCACTCCTGAGCTGGTATTAATTCAAAATAGATCTTTATAAATTGGAGAGGCTATAATCCCTAGAGTAACTACTAAGAAAATAACTTATAGAAATAGAAACGAGAGAGGAATCAAAACAGTACTATACAAAAAAGTCAACTAAACAAAAAGGAGACAGTAAAGAATTGAGAAAATTGAGGGAAAAAGAATGACATGCCAAAAACAAACAGCAAAATATCCAAACTAAAGGCATCCTTATCAGTAATTAGTTTAGGTGTAAATGGATTAAACTCTCCAATAAGAAGGCAGAGATTAGCAGAATGGATAAAAAGACATGATCCAACTACACGCTGTCTACAAAAGACTCACTTCAGATCCAAAGACACAGAGGTGAAAAGTGAAAGAATGGAAAAAATATATGTGCAATTAATAACCAAAAGAAAGGTTGGACGGCTATCCTAGTATCAGATAAAGTAGACTTTAAATCCAAAATTTTATAAGAGAATAAAAAGGACATTATACACAGATAAAGGAAACAACTTCTCTTATAAATATAAGAAATATATACATACCTAATAACAGAGCCTCCAAAGTAAATGAAGAAAAAATTGACAGAATTGAAAGGAGAAATAGTTCTACAGTAACAGTTCTACAGTAACAGGATACCAACATCCTACCTTCAATAAAGGACAGAACTCAACAGAACATCAGTAAGGAGGGCGCCTGGGTGGCTCAGTTGGTTAAGCAACTGCCTTCAGCTCAAGTCAGGATCCTGAAGTCCAAGGATGGAGTCCCGGATTGGGCTCCCTGCTCTGCAGGGAGTCTGCTTCTCCCTCTGACCCTCTCCCTTCTCATGCTCGCTCTCTCTCAAATAAATAAAGTCTTTTTAAAAAAAAATCAGTAAGGAAAGAGAGAACTTGAAAAATAGTATAAACTGACTAGACACAATATTTGTAGAATGCTCCACCCAAAAACAACATAAATACTATTTTTCTTAAGTGTTAATGGAACATTTTCTAAGATGAATCATATGAAAACAACTTTCAATGAATTTTAAAAGACTGAAATCATACAAAATATCTTATGACCAAAAAGGAATTTAGACCTGTAAATTATCTGCTTAAAAAAAAGATTTAGGGGGCACCTGGGTGGCTCAGTCAATGAAGCGTCCGACTCTTGGTTTCAGCTCAGGGTCTCAGGGTCATGGGATCAAGCCCAGCATGTGGCTCTGTACTCAGTGCATAGTCTGCTTGTCTCCCTTCCTCTGTTCCTCCCCCGACTTGCACACACACAACTCTCTCTCTCTCAAATAAAACCTTAAATCAAAAAAGATTTAAAATCAATAATTAACTTTATACCTTAAAAAAACAGAAAAAAAAACCCTAAACTCAAAGCCAGCAAAAGGAAGAAAATAATAAAAATTAGAGACTAATAAAACAAAGAATAGAAAAAAAAAGAGAATATCAACAAAAACAAAGATCAATTCTTCAAAAAGATTAACTGACAAACCTTTAGCTAGACTGAATAAGAAAAAAAGAGAGAAGACTCAAATTACAAAAACCAGAAGTGAAAGTAGGAATATGACTACTGACCTCACAGAAATAAAAATGAAAATAACACTATGAATAACTGTGTGTCAACAAAATAAATAACCTATATGAAATGAAAGAATTTCCTAGAAACATACTATCTACCAAAACTGACTCAAGAAGAAACAGAAAATCCAAATTGACTTATAACAAACAGATTATATCAGTAATCAAAAGCATCCCAGTAAAGAAAAGCCAAGGACCAAATGGCTTCACTGCTGAATTCTACCATTTAAAGAAGAATTAACACTAATCCTATAAATCTTCCCCAAAAGACTAAGGAAGGAAAACCTCCTAAGTCATTCTATGAGGTCAGAAGCATCCCAGTAACAAAGTCAGACAAAGAGAGCACAAAAAAATGAAAACTACAGACCAATATCCATTTTGCATATAGATGCAAAAATCCTCAACAAAATACTAGCAAGCCAGAATATATTAAAAGGAGATTTACTCCAGGATTGCAAAAGTGGTTCAACACAGAGGAATCATTACACCCATATAAAGACTGAAAGAAAGACAAAACAAAATCAGTTCAAACAATGCAGAAAAAGTATTTGAAAAATCCAAACTTTCATGATAAAAACACGAAAATTATGAATAAAAGGGCACTTCTTTGACATAAAAGATATTTATGAAGAACCTACAACTAAGAGCATACTCAATGATGAAAGACTAAAAACTTTTACCCTAAGATCAAGAACAAGGTAAGAAACCCACCCTTGCCACTTCTATCAAACATTATATTGGAAATTCTAGCCAGATCAGTTAGGCAAGAAAAAAATAATAAAACATATCAAAATCAGAACAGAAGAAGTAGAACTACCTCTATTCCCAGATATGATGATCTTAGACATAGAAAATCCTAAGGACTGGGGCGCCTGGGTGGCTCAGTGGGTTAAGCCTCTGCCTTCGGCTCAGGTCATGATCTCAGCATCCTGGGATCGAGCCCCGCATCGGGCTCTCTGCTCAGAGGGGAGCCTGCTTCCCTCTCTCTCTGCCTACTTGTGATCTCTCTGTCAAATAAATAAATAAAATCTTTAAAAAAAAAAAAAAAAGAAAATCCTAAGGACTACACACACACACATGCACACAACTGTTACAGGTAATAAATTCAGCAAAACGGCAGGATACAAGATCAACACACAAAATTTAGTTGTATCTCCATACACTAGCAATGAATAATCTGGAAAGGATTTTTTTTTTTAAAGATTTTATTTATTTATTTGACAGACAGAGATCACAAGTAGGCAGAGAGGCAGGCAGAGAGAGAGGAGGAAGCAGGCTCCCTGGTGAGTAAAGAGCCCGATGCGGGGCTCGATCCCAGTGCCCTGGGATCCTGACCTGAGCCGAAGGCAGAGGCTTTAACCCACTGAGCCACCCAGATGCCCCTCTGGAAAGGATATTAAGAAAATAATTCCATTTACGATATGGTCTAAATGAATAAAATATATAGAAATAAATTTAACCAAGGAAGTAAAAGACATATATACTGAAAACTATAAAACACTGCTCAGCGAAATTTTAAAATACCTAAATAAGTGAAAAGACATCCAGTGTTCATGGCTTGGGAGACTTAGTACCATTAAGAGGATAATACTACCCAAAGAAATGTACATATTCAATGCAATCCTTATCAAAATTCCCACAGCCTTTTTGTAAAATGGAAAAGCTGATCCTCAAATTCAAAGAGAAATGCAAGGGGCCAGAAGAGTGAAAACAATCTTGGGGCACCTGGGTGGCTCAGTGGGTTAAAGCCTCTGCCTTCAGCTCAGGTCATGGTCCCAGGGTTCTAGGATCGAGCCCCTCGTCGGGCTCTCTGCTCGGCAGGGAGCCTGCCTCCTGCTCTCTCTCTGCCTGCCTCTCTGACTACTTGTGATCTCTGTCTGTCAAATAGATAAATAAAATCTTAAAAAAAAAAAAAAAAAAGAGTGAAAACAATCTTGAGGGGAAAGAAAAAAAAAATCAAAGTCAAAAGACTCACAATTCTGATTTCAAAGCTATAGTATCCAGTGTGATACTGATACAGGATAGACATATAGACCAATACAATAGAAATGAGAGTCCAGAAATAAACCCATACATCTATAGCCAAATGATTTTTTTAAAAGGTGTCAAAACAATTCAATAGGTAAAGAACAGTTACAGTGCGGAGACAAGTGGATATTGACGCAGTGCCCTTCCCTTTTTCATTATTTATTATTGCATATGCTGGATTTTTCTGGATCAGTTTTTTCCCCTCAGGAAATTTCCTAAAGTGAGAAAGACCCAGAATATTCCTTCAGGCACCACCAACTAGTTTCTTTCTCTGCCACAAAAGATAGGCCAGTTCTTTAAATATATTTCCTCTGTATGGTTCTTTTTATAGTTCTACTAGACTGCTGTTAAGTCTCCCTCATTCAGAATTAGTCATTAACAATTAGAAAGTACATTAACTTTTTGGCTCCTATTTTTTAGTATATGTTCCTACTGGTCTCTTCATTTCCCATTTCTTGCCTACACCTTTCCTTGAACATATATCTGGTTCTACCCTTGCTTTCCTAGATAGAATACCGGTTTTTTAAAACAAGGGATATTATTTTATACTACAAGTGAACCTCTTACCATGAAGAAATACATCTTTCAAAATTGAAGTAAAATCATGTAACATAAAGTGTACAATTCAGTAGCAATTTACTATGTTTAGGGTCGTACAATCACCACCTTTATCAAATTCCAAAACATTTTCATACTCTGAAAGAAAACCTCATGCCTGTTAACAGTCACTTATGGTTTGTCTCCCTCCCGATCCCATCTTGTTTCATTTATTCTTTTCCTACCCCCTAAACCTCCCATGATGCATCTCCACTTCGTCATATCAGGGAGATCATATGATAGTTGTCTTTCTCCAATTGACTTATTTCACTAAGCATGATACCCTCTAGTTCCATCCACGTCGTCGCAAATGGCAAGATTTCATTTCTTTTGATGGCTGCATAGTATTCCATTGTGTATATATACCACATCTTCTTTATCTATTCATCTGTTGATGGACATCTAGGTTCTTTCCATAGTTTGGCTATTGTAGACATTGCTGCTATAAACATTTGGGTGCACATGCCCCTTCGGATCACTATGTTTGTATCTTTAGGGCAAATACCCAGTAGTGCAATTGCTGGGTCATAGGGTAGTTCTATTTTCAACTTTTTGAGGAACCTCCATGCTGTTTTCCAGAGTGGTTGCACCAGCTTGCATTCCCATCAACAGAGTAGGAGGGTTCCCCTTTCTCCGCATCCTCGCCAGCATCTGTCATTTCCTGACTTGTTAATTTTATCCATTCTGACTGGTGTGAGGTGGTATCTCATTGTGGTTTTGATTTGTATTTCCCTGATGCCCAGTGATGTGGAGCACTTTTTCATGTGTCTGTTGGCCATCTGGATGTCTTCTTTGCAGAAATGTCTGTTCATGTCCTCTGCCCATTTCTTGATTGGATTATTTATTCTTTGGGTATTGAGTTTGCTAAGTTCTTTATAGATTTTGGACACTAGCCCTTTATCTGATATGTTGTTTGCAAATATCTTCTCCCATTCTGTCAGTTGTCTTTTGGTTTTGTTAACTGTTTCCTTTGCTGTGCAAAAGCTTTTGATCTTGATGAAATCCCAATAGTTCATTTTTGCCCTTGCTTCCCTTGCCTTTGGCGATGTTCCTAGGAAGAAGTTGCTGCAGCTGAGGTCGAAGAGGTTGCTGCCTGTCTTCTCCTCAAGGATTTTGATGGATTCCTTTCTCACATTGAGGTCCTTCATCCATTTTGAGTCTATTGTCGTGTGTGGTGTAAGGAAATGGTCCAATATCATTTTTCTGCATGTGGCTGTCCAATTTTCCCTACACCATTTATTAAAGAGGCTGTCTTTTTTCGATTGGACATTCTTTCCTGCTTTGTCAAAGATTAGTTGACCATAGAGTTAAGGGTCTATTTCTGGGCTCTCTATTCTGTTCCATTGATCTATGTGTCTGTTTTTGTGCCAGTACCATACTGTCTTGATGATGACAGCTTTGTAATAGAGCTTGAAGTCCGGAATTGTGTTGTCACCAACTTTGGCTTTCTTTTTCAATATTCCTTTGGCTACTCAAGATCTTTTCTGGTTCCAGATAAATTTTAGGATTATTTGTTCCACTTCTTTGAAAAAAATGGGTGGGATTTTGATAGGGACTGCATTAAATGTGTAGATTGCTTTTTGTAGCGTAGACATTTTCACAATATTTGTTTTTCCAATCCAAGATCATGGAACATATTTCCATTTCTTTGTGTCTTCCTCAATTTCTTTCATGAGTACTTCATAGTTTTCTGAGTATAGATTATTAGCCTCTTTGGTTATGTTTACTCCTAGGTATCTTACAGTTTTGGGTGCACTTGTAAATGGGAATGACTCCTTAATTTCTCTTTCTTCTGTCTTGTTGTTGGTGTAGAGAAATGCAACTGATTTCTGTGCATTAATTTTATATCCTGACACTTTGCTGAATTCCTGTATAAGTTCTAGCAGATTTGGAGTGGAGTCTTTTGGGTTTTCCACATATAGTATCATATAATCTGCAAAGAGTGATAGTTTGACTTCTTTGCCGATTTGGATGCCTTTAATTTCTTTTTGTTGTCTGATTGCTGAGGCTAAACCAGCTAAGATTTTTACTGGGATTGCAGTGACTCTATAATCCACTGGGGAGAACTGGTATCTTAACAATACTGAGACTTCTGATGAATAAAAATCTGTCCACATAATTTAAATTTTATTTTCCCAGTAAAATTTATCCCATATGTGTTTTAATTTATCTCTAAGTGATTTTTGAATGCTACTATAAGTGGTATTCTTCTTTTAAAATTATTTTTAAATTTTTTAAATTATATATTGATTTACTTTCAGTAGCTTTTCTGTAGATTCCTTATGATTTTAACTGCACAAAACCATGTCAATATAACCATAATAACACTTGTTTCTTCTTATTTTCAATTCACAAACTGAAGTCTTTCACTTCCTTTCTTTGACTTATTGCACTGGATAGAACTCCAGTAAAATGCTGAATAAAAGTGATGATAAGATAGTTCTATTTTTAACTTTGAGGCACCTGCATACTGTTTTCCAGCATGGCTACACCAGTTTTCATTCCCACCAACAGTGTAAGAGGGTCCCCCCCTTTCTCTGCATCCCCATCAACATCTGTTAATTCCTGAGCTGTTCATTTTGACCATTCTGACAGACATGAAGTAGTATCTCACTGTGGTTCTGATTTGCATTTCCCTGATGCCGAGTAATGCTGAGCATTTCTTCATGTGTCTGTTGGCCAAAGAATGTCTTCTTTGGAAAATGTCTGTTCATGTCTTCTGCCCATTCCTTGATTAGATTTTTTGGGTTTTTTGGGTGTTGAGCTTGTACTCTGAAAACTACAGAACACTTGCAAAAGAAATTGAGGAAGACACAAAGAAATGAAAAAACATTCCATGCTCATGGTTGGAAGAACAAATACTGTTAAAATCTCTATACTACCCAAAGCAATCTATACATTCAATGCAATTCCTATCAAAATACAAGTAGCATTTTTCACAGAGCTGGAACAAATAATCCTAAAATTTGTATGGAACCAGAAAAACCCCCAAATAGCTAAAGGAATGCTGAAAAAGAAAACCAAAGCTGGAGATATCACAATTCCAGACTCCAAGCTGTATTACAAAGCAATCATCAAGAACTTATGGTACTGTCACAAAAACAGATACATAGATCAGTGGAACAGAACAGAGAACCCAGAAATGGACTCTCAACTCTATGGTCAACTTATCTTCAATAAAGCAGGAAAGAATATCCAATGGAAAAAACAATCTCTTCAATAAATGGTGTTGTTGGAAAATTGGACATCCATACGCGGAAGAATGGAACTAGACCACTTTCTTACGCCATACATACATACACAAAAAAACTCAAAATTGATGAAAGACCTAAATGTGAGACAGGAAACCATCAAAATTCTACAGAACACAGGCAGCAACCTCTTTAACCTTGGCCATAGCAACAGCCCGGTCTTGCTAGACAGGTCTCCAAAGGCAAAGGAAACAAAAGCAAAAATGAACTACTGGGACTTAATCACAATAAAAAGCTTTTGCACAGCAAAGGAAACAGTCAACAAAACAAAAAGGCCACCCAGAGATTGGGAGAATATATTTCAAATGACTTAACGGATAAAGGGCTAGTCTCCACACTTTATAAAGAATTTAGCAGTTATTTTGATTTTGCTATTTTGGCACAGTGTTTGACTATTTAAGGGTATTTTTATATTTCTGGAACATCCTCCACTTTATTTACTTGGATATTATCTCTCCCACATAATCTATTCTCCCTTATCGTATCTTGTACTTACCATGTAGCTGCATCTCATTCCAGCCTCTTTGTCATCTTTGAACGCTCTGTATATTTTATTGTGATGATTTTCTCTAATCTACCTCCTATTTCACTTTTTTTTAACTATGTAGCTTTCCAATTTACTAATCTATTCAGTTTTTTTTTTTTTTCCCTTTCGGGGCTTTCAGATTCTCTTTTTCTATTTAACTATTCTATTTATTTTTTATTTTAATTAGGTTCCACATGCAATGTGGGACTGGAACTTACAACCCTTAGATCAAGAGTTGCATGGTCTACCAACTAAGCCAGTCAGGCACCCACAGTTTCTTTTTAAAATCAATTCTGTAACTGTCAACTACACTCTTATTTCTATCTTATGAACTGTATTCTCTGTTGCTTTACATATTTTAAAATTAAACATATTTAAATATGTTTAAATATGTTTCAAAGTCTCTTTGAGATTGTTATCAATTCTTAAGCTGTTAGTTCTTGAGTTTTGCTATCTGCGGACTGTGTGGCTTCTCTGTGGCATGTAATCGCTGACATTAAGTTCATCTTCAGCAGTATTTATTTTCATGCTTTGGGTTTGGTGGTGTCCTTATAAAGTGTCTCTTGCATTTACCTTGGTTGAAACTTTAGGCATTTCATTAGTTCCAGACCAGTTCTTATTTGTCTTATTCTTATTCCTTATTCATCTTATTCCTATTTCTTATTTAAATCCAGAGTCTTAACCTTTTGATTCAAACTTGTAGTTCCAGTTTTTTGAGGATGATCCCTTTTCCAACAACATTCCTAAGTCAATACTCTCTTTCTTCACCACATCCCTGAATCTACGGGTAGAATTTTACCAGATACTATTTTAGAGACAAATACCAGGCTTTTATAACTCCTTGCTTATACAGGCCTGAGGTCTTATTCTTCAACTCCAGGCATGAGATCAGTGTCCAGCAATACAGTATCTATATGAAGTTCAAAAGGCCATCTGCCTTCAGCAACTGCCCACTCCAATAGCAGTGATTTCCCTTTTGAGTTCTAGTATCTGGGCACTCTACTTTCTTGCTTTCTGGTTTGAACATGTTTAATTTTTTCTTGTTGTTGCTGTTTTATTTTGTTCGTTGATTTTATTAAACATTAATAGAGAGAGTCTTTAGCTCCATCTTTCACACTATCTGAAAGTCTATCATTCACTATTTTTCTTTCCTTTTTATAATAAAATTTCTTGAACATAAAAAGTAAAACATCCCATACCCTGGTATACCCCTCCACCCACATTTAACAATTTTATTATTTGCCATATATATTTCAAATCCATTTTTTAAGTAAGAAAAATTAACAGAGGGTTTAAGTCCCTAATCCTTCTCTATTTTACATGCTTTCCTTCTTCCTTCCCTAACAGTATGAGAGTTATATCAGCATATTTTTACATTATATATATAAATTCAGATGCAAAGTCTTAGATAAATCTTACCAATTTGAATCTATCCTTTAGTACATTATAAAACCACCAGTGTGTTTTCTGGTATAGATACATCTTAAATATAACTTAATGTGTTTAAGACATCTTTAAATATAAACTTAATAGGCTATAAGATATTCACACCTTCAACTTTTCCTGGTTTATCAGATTTTTCTTCCAAATCTTCATATTAGTTTGTATGACCATCAGATTTCAATGAGAATGTATCCCCAACTACTCAGCATGGTGCCTAGCACATAGATGTTAAATAACTTAGTAAATCAATTAAGAGAAAAAAAATTGACTATCTTATGGCTACATGTAATGTCACCTTTTTGGTTTCATGTATTTTTGCAGTGCATGTACTATATTGTCATCATATCTATACCACTGCATTAGGTCTGATTTGACACAGCAGGGTCTATTCAGATGATACACGTATAAAATCAGTATATACTTCATTTTAAATTTTGATTTTTTTTTAAGATTTTATTTATTTATTTGAGAGAGAAAGAGAGCAAGCAGGGGAATCAGCAGAGGGAGAGGGAGAAGCAGTCTTCCTGTAGAGCAAGGAGCCAGACAGGGCCCAATTCCAGGACCCCAGGACCAGAACCCTAGCCCAAGGCAGCCGCTCAACCAACTGAGCCCCCCAGGTGCCCCAATTTTGAAATTCTGATTTTTTTTATTTTTAAAATTCTAAGTTCACAAATGCATTCACCTTACTGCCTTTCAGTTGTTTTCCTCTCTCTCTCCATTAAGTGACTGGGTAAGAGGAAAATATTCTAATTTCATACAGCACTAAGTTTTTGAAAACTTTATGTCACTTTAAAAAAAAAAAAAGGCAAGCGATATGGAGAGATTTTAAACATGACTAAAGTGAATTTCTATATAAATTCAAGGGTTAATTTTTCTTTAAAGAAATAATGTCAGATAGGGCGCCTGGGTGGCTCAGTGGATTGGGCCGCTGCCTTTGGCTCGGGTCATGATCCCAGGGTCCTCGGATCGAGCCCCACATTGGGCTCTCTGCTCAGCGGGGAGCCTGCTTCCCCCTCTCTCTCTCTGCCTGCCTCTCTGCCTACTTGTGATCTGTCTGTTAAATAAATAAATTCTTTTTTAAAAAAAAAAGAAATAATGTCAGGGAGCCTGGGTGGTTTAGTCAGTGAAGTGTCTGCCTTCGGCTCAGATCATGATTCCAGGGTCCTGGGATAGAGCCACATATTAGGCTCCCTACTCAGTAGAGAGTCTGTTTCTCCCAATCCCTCTGCCTTTCCCCACCAACTGTGCAGTGGCTCTCTAATAAATAAATAAAATCTTAAAAAAAAAAAAAAAAAAAAGAAAGAATGTCAAAGGTCAAAAGTTTCCTTAGCAACCAGCTAGAAAAACAAATTCCTAACACAACATATTGAAACAGACTTTAAGTATTAAAACAACTCTTTCCTATATTATTTTTCTCTCATCTTAATGCATTTTATATTAAAATTATAATTTTATAATTATCTTACTCATACGAGTGCTTTGAGAAGATCATCAAGGAAGTAATGGCCTATGTTGACAAGACTGATTGTAACTCTGAAGTTATGGCCTTTGTGACAATCTCAGGCTAGCACAAGGACAACATGCTGACTACCAGCAGTGAGACACATGGGTTCAAAGACTGGAAGACCAACAGGAAAAAGGGGAATGTGGCAAGCATGACACTGCTAGATGTGCTGGTCTCCATTATCTCTTCTCCTCACACCCCAAGCCTGCCCTACCAATAAGCCCTTGCAGGCAGATCATCTACAAGACTGGGGGCATCATCATCAAGCTCATGCACTGAGTGGAATCAGCCTCTGTCAAGCAGATTGGTAGTGACCTTTGCCCCCTGCAACATTACCCACAGAGATCACGTCTCTATAGATGCATGCACCACAGGCTCTGCCCAACTACAGCATGGGCCTCAACATGAAAAACACTTCAGTGAAGGACATCAGGTGGGATTACAGACAGTAAGAAACAGCCTGCCTTCAGAGGTGGGTAGCTTAGTCTCTCAGGTGACCATTCTTAACTACTCCTGTCACATTACAACCAGCTAGTCACCAGTACTGTCACATGGCCCATATCTCCTGCAAGTCTGCTGAGTTGTAGAAGATGACTAACTGCAGCTCAGACAAGAGGCCTGAAGACAACTTAAAGCTTTGAAGACCAGGGACTCAGCTGGAAAGCATCTCAATGTGCCTGCCCCTTAGTCACTTTGCTGTGTATGACATAAGGCAAACAACAGCCATTGGGGTTATCAAGGCCATGGAGAAAAAGATAGCTACTTGGCCATGAAAGCAGCCAAAAAGGGAGTGTGTGACAGCTATTTTAAGTCCTTCAAGAGTTGGAGCCTATAAGTACTGTTTACAAAGCAGTGGGTACCCACTCTCAAGCACAAGACCATCACTACATGCAAGTTCCCAGAAACACACTTTAGCACTGTGGTAAAGAATGTTAACTACAGGTATGGCAGGCTGAAAAAATATGGCCTAGAAACCATGAATATTACTTTATATGGCTAAAGATGTGATTAAATTAAGAGTCTTGAGAGTAGTTTATCTTGGATTATCTGAGTGGGCCCTAAATGTGTTTCTTTTTTTTTTTTTTTTTTTAAGATTTTATTTATTTGACAGACAGAGATCACAAGTAGGCAGAGAGGCAGGCAGAGAGAGAGAGAGAAGTGGAAGCAGGCTCCCTGCTGAGCAGAGAGCCTGATGCGGGGCTCGATCCCAGGACCCTGGGATCATGACCTGAGCCGAAGGCAGAGGCTTTAACCCACTGAGCCACCCAGGCGCCCCCCTAAATGTGTTTCTTAAAAGACAGAGGCAGGGGCGCCTAGGTGGCTCAGTGGGTTAAAGCCTCTGCCTTC
>PISX010014744.1:0-22270 GCA_004024625.1 Mellivora capensis
TCCTGGGATCAAGCCCTGCATCAGGCTCTCTGCTCAGTGGGGAGCGTGCTTCCTCCCTCTTTCTCTGTCTGCCTCTCTGCCTACTTGTGATCTCTATTAAATAAATAAAAAATCTTAAAAAAACAAAAGTACAGGCATTTAGGGGCACCTGGTGGCTCAGTCATTAGGTGTCTGCCTTCAGCTCAGGTCATGATTTCAGGGTCCTGTGATTGAGCCCTGCATTGGGCTCTCCGCTCAGTGGGGAGCCTGCTTCCCCCTGTACCTGCCACACCCCCTGCTCCTTTTCCCTCCTTGCTGTGTCTCTTTCTGTCAAATAAATTATTAAAATCTTAAAAAAAAAAACACATATGTAAAGAAGTGGGTTTCTCTATACATGTGAAATTTTCCCTGAAAAACTTCTACGTATTCAGTTGTTAAAGATTCAGTTACTGCTTATTTCTTGCTCAAATTCTGGGTGCAGATACCCTGAGTTCAAATCGTGACTCCCCGACTTCAGACAAAACACGTAACCTTTGAGGTCCTCAGATTTTTCATCTAAAATATGGGGGAAATAATAATGTCTACATCAGGACATTGTGAGGATTAATGGGATTAGTGTGAAAGATTGTTATTGTCCGTGTTAGTGAAAGGTTATTGGTGGTATTTTTTTTTTCCCTGATACAAGTTTTGAGGAAGTAGCTCTAGTTTTGAAATATGTGGACAGTCTGTGGAGGAAAAACAAAACAAAACAAAACACACAACTACTAGTGGTTCTGAAGTATTTGCTTTAGTTAATCTATAGCAAATGTTAACTAAATTCTGGTAAAGACGACCAGCTTCTACAATGTCTATCCTGGACTGAAAATCTATACAAGAAAATTCCTTTCCTGCATTTTGCACAGAGAGAAAGTGTGCATGCCCCATCTAATTCACTTTGAGCTTTGCTCATTTCCCCAAATCCTTAGTCTTTAATCTCAACTTTCCTATTGATCAAGGTTATGGTTAATGAGCAGGAAGCAAATTCTTGCTTACTTGGGCTTTTTTTTTTTTTTTAATAAATTTTATTTATTTATTTTAAAGAGGAGAGAGAACAAGAGAGTACAAGCAGGGGGAGGGGCAGAGGGAGAGAGAGAGAGAGAAGCAGGCTCCCCATTAAACAGGGAGCCCAATGTGGGACTCAATCCCAGAACCCTGGGATCATGACCTGACCTGAAGGCAGACACTTAACCAACAGAGCCACCCAGATGTCCCTTTGTCTTCTTTTCTAATCTCCCTGTGTGTTTTAGTGAAATCTCTCCAGGAGATGATTTTTTTTAATAGTATGATCATCAAAACATAACAAAACTGGTGAGCAATCAAAATAGTGCTTCTATTGATAGGCATTTTTTTTTCTTCTTGTACAAGTGGAAATAGGATTTCTTTCTTTTTTTTTTTAAGATTTTATTTATTTATTTGACAGAAATACGGCAAGAGAGGGAACACAAGAAGGGAGAGTGGAACAGGGAGATGCAGACTTCCCGTGGAGCAGGGATCTTGATTCGGGGCTTGATCCCAGGACCCTGGGATCATGGCCTGAGCAGAAGGCAGACACTTAAGGACTGAGCCACCCAGGAGCCCCAGAAGGACTTTTTTCAATTAACTCACATTCCTTACTAATTCTTCACACATTTGTAATTTCCATCCCTGAAGTGGTCTCTGTTTCAAATCAAGAACTTAAAAAAATTATATAAACCAGGTGTGTAATATGTACAATTACATGTAAGTTCACTGTTGTATGGACTTGGCCAAGCAGTCCAAGTCCAAGTGGACATGTCCTGCTCCACTCCCCAGTGGGCACTGTGCTGCTAAATAAAGCATTTCCTATATTACCCTTGTACCTATGTCTATACCAGCAGTTCTTAAAACTGCAGTTTGGAAATGAAACCTTTGCTGGGAATCTGAAAGGTCTAAGTATTTTGGAGACACTAGGGAGTTGTTGCTTCTTCCAACTCTCTTCTCTTATGAGTGGACAGTGAAGTTTTAAGAGGCTACCTGACATGTGATTTTGTAATAAATTAGAAACAGATATGAGAATCTGTGTACTATTAAGTCAGATGTTATAGAAACTTTTAATTTTTTATACTTTTTTTGGCTTGGAAAATAAAGTTTTTATAATAAAAATGATTTTACATTAATAGTAACGAGATTTTTAAAAATTTGTTAATGAATGTTTTCATTTATAATACAGTAAATATTATGAAATGAAAACCATGTAAATGGAAGTTTTAGACATCATCAATAATTTTTAAGAGTGTAAAGTGGTCCAAAAACTGTAATGTTTAAACACTTTGAACACTCTCTTCTTGGCATGGTTGGGACAAGGGAGAAGGTAATGCTTACCATGTAGTAATTTCTCCTCCATCCTGTGTGACAATTCTTTCTCAATGCTTTGCCTTTATAGAGTGGAAGGGAGGGAAAGATAGAATGAGCCAAGGAAAATGTGAAATATGGATAATATGTGAATATGTGGGTAAAAGTCTCCTTCCCCAATAATCAAGTTCCTATAATATGCACAAAATGACATGATGTTATTTTCTGATTTAGTAAATTAAATAGAATCATAAATAAAACAGAGTGTGATTGTGACTGATTATGTGAAGTATTGGAAAGAACCTCTTTGAATTTTGATATGAGTAAAAATCCATCGCATTTTATAGGTAAAGAAACAGTGTTGATTATGAGAACTTGCTCTGACTCACTGGTCTCTTGGTGACCAAATGAAGAATCAGAAGTTAAGTTCATGGCCCCTAGTTTTATTATATGCCATGTATTCTAAAAACTTGAATATTTATCCATATTTTCAATTAGGATAAATTATGGCCATAATTATATAGAAATATATGGAAATATATATATATATATACCACATATAGTATATACATATATTATATATATAGAAATATATATATAAACTAATAAATCTGTAAAGGAACATTGAGAAAATATAAATATATAGTGGTTATTTATCAAAAGATTAGGTTTAAAGGTTCGAATTCAATTTTCAAAACAGTATACACAATTCTCCCTGTAATTTTGGCAAATTGTTTCAATAGTCTGTAACACTCTTCATTCAGAGATTCTAGAGGCTTGTAATTATATCTCAACTTTTAAAACCATATCATTATCCATTTAGTTAATAGAGTACATTGATAAAAATCACAGTATCCCCTGGTGTGCACTAAAATTGTTAAGCAGAATAATTTATGCAAATTACTTATAGAGTTAATATATGTTAAATATGTTTAATTACACTGCAGAACTTAGTTCGCTGCAGCACACACAATTATTTTTAATTATAAAAACAGATATTTTAGAGACATGTTCAACCCATCACACTGCTGGTTAATACTGCTTTTCTTCCTTGCTCCCAGAAATAAATTTTAGAAAACAGATTAATAATTTGTGCCAGAATCTTCTTGTTACTGAAAGCTTATGTATATTTTAATTTTAGCATTCTCCAAAATACAAAAAATACTAAGTGCTTTCTGGGCCTTATTTAAAATAAATACTTACTATCGAGGGATGGTAAGGAAACTAACAAAAAACTGCTTAAGGACATAATGATATTTACCTCTGGGGAGATGAAGAAGAGGGTAGAAATTTTTGTTTTTATCATAAGCTTTTTATTACTTGATTTTTATTTATATATGTATTACTTTAATTAAAAATTAAGTGTAAGAAATGCACATATACATAAACAATAATAGAAAACAATATTTACCTATAATCTTTCTGGTACTAAACATTTCTACTTTGATTTATGTAGAAAGTATGGCTGAACAATGAATGTTCAAATGCTAAAGACAGATCAAATGATGTAAATAAACCTAAGACTTTCCTATTTTAGAATAAAAGCCCCTTTTCATTGGCGTTATTTTTCCCCATCATGATGTTAGGTATTAGATTTGTAATATAAACACACATAGAGGCAACAAAATCACATGTTACATTTTAATAACAATGATGTGATTTTTCCATGACAAAGTTGGATTTACAAGAGACCTATGCATCTACCTACTGTATATCAACCCTCAATCCTAGAAGTTACAAGTTTAATACAATGTTTATAGAAAATAATATTCTACATGACAGGAAAATGCATTACCTAATGAAATGCAAAATGTATACTTTTAATGGACTACTTTATTTCATGACTTATCCTACTATTAAATAAACAATTCTATGAGCATAGAAAGCAATTAAGTTAGCTAATAAAATTTCAGATTAAAGAATGTTTATGTAGCATGTGCACTTAAGACAGTATATACTGTACCAATGGTAGGATATAATAAATCAAATACATGATATTTAATAATTTTTATGTTATAAAACAAGGTTTTTTTAGATAGGTTGCCATATTGAGCACAAAGCTAATACACAGATCTTTCAAAATTAACCCACAGACATTGCACCTATTAATTTTTATACAAAGAGTGCCCAACTAGAGCAAATACAACTCCATTGTCTTTAATTCTATGTTAAAATGCTTAAAGATTGCTTCAGTGATCAATGAAATTACAAGTTCTTATGAGGAGAAGATTGTAAAAATAATTAAAACTAGTATATTATTTATTTGCTGTTTTTCACAAATAGGTTTGCCATGAATTCTATTTATACATTGCAGGATTAAAGGTAGTTAATCTTTCTGACTGAAGAATTTCTGACCAAAATATGATCTTTTAATGAAGACAATCCTGTTAATTCATTATGTGGAATTTCGTGATGTCACCATTCTCTTTTGTCCTCTTTCCTATATATAGCTTTCTTGAATTTTATACATTAGCTTCCTAATGAAGTTTTCCTCATCCAAGACATCCAAGTCTTGAGCACTGTAGTTGAGGCTTCTGCCTAGAGATCATCTGGACATGCGTCATCATTTTTATTGGCTCAGTGTGGTCCATATTGCTGTCAGTAGTTTTTACATGGAAATATCTTTCTGAATTCTCGTCACACCATTATCTCTTTTTTAAAGATATATTTATTAATTTGAGAAAGAGAGAGAGGATGCATATATGAGTGGAGGGGGGTCTGAGGGACGGACAGAGGAGAAAATCTCAAACAGACTCCCCAGGGATCACAGAGCACCCCTCCCTTCACCCAAGCTGGATGCGGTGCTTAATTCCACAGCCATGAGATCATGACCTGAGCCGAAATCAAGAGCTCCACCCTTAAAGGTCTGAGCCACCCTCATGCCCCACAATGATCTTTCTTTACTTAATACAATTAAGCACTGAGTACTAACCTCTGATTAACGGAAAAGTCCTCAATGATCTTATGGACCGCTTCAAGATTACCAGTTATTTTAATGTCAAGATACTTACTTTTTATCTTTGTATGCACTCAATGCCTACGTCAGCACTTTGTGCATTGTAGGTATTTTTAAAATAATTTAAAAACAATTTCCTCATTCCTATTGTTACAAAATAATGTAATAATGCTCTGATAGTGATAACCAGTATATTTGCAGTACTTAATGATGCCAAGTTCTGCTTTAAACACTTTGCATGTATATCAGCTGATTTAATCCTCACAAACCCATGCTGTAGATATTAAACTTACTAATCCATTTTACAGGAACTGAGTAAAGAGGCTAAATAATTTGCTCGGGACCATATAGCAAGTTAGAGCAAGGTTTGAGATCAGGCATTGGACACCTGAATTCATTCTATAGAATACTGCCAATTTTCATTAGAGCAATGAATCCTCCTGAAGATAATTCTAGTAGACAGTTCCCCAGAGTTTAGCTTTATGATAGTTTGATCTAATCAAACACAAACACCCAAATGTGTACAACCCCTTAAAGCAGTGTTCTCAAAAGTGCCTGATGTACAGTGCAGGGATATGGGAGATGGTCTACTGCAGGGTTCAAAGGAAAATGCGGAATTTCTGTTTGTTTCTTTCTTTGTGAGCTCTCTTTCTTCTTAATTTTGGGGGGTGTTTTCTGTATTTTTATGATAGAAACCCTATTATACTATAGTAGTATATTTATGTGATTTATAAATGAGTGATATACAAGTGTTGGTGGTGGTCATATACTTTTAAATCATTTTTATGAGTATATGAGCTATAAAGTGGGAACATAATCATCTTAGAAAAACTACCCCAAATTTAGAGAAAAATAATAATTAATGTAATAAGGCTTATATCATTCTGTTAGAATATGTTAGAGCAGTTATGTATATTCTTTCTGAGCCTCCTTTCCTCATCTATAAAATGGGAATATTAAGTACATTTATAATTTTATTGAGATGACCAAATGAATAAAATGTGTGTAAACTTTTTAAAAGCATACATTTCTACAGGACAGCTAATTACTCAAATGTAACTAACACTTTGACATGGCATTCTGAGTACCTGGGACAAGCCCACCTGAAAGAGAGTTTTGTGCAGGGGATCTTCTGGGCCTTGTTATGGTTAAGTCGTCTGGTTGATCTTTTGCATGGCTGGCATAAAACAGACAATTCCTGGGAGACAAATAATCTCTTAGAGTCACTGTCTTCTGCCGCTTTACTTCCTATTGCTGATATTTCTGAAATGCATTATAGGATTTTAGGAAGCCACACTAGCCTCTGACGAGGTAGATCTAAGCTTGGTTGAAACAAACAAACAAACAAAATCCGAAAAGGAATAAAGTAGTTTTCTCTATTCTTTAAACATTCCCCTCTTAAAAATGAAAAAGAAAAAGAAAGAAATCAGATGAATTAATAATTGGAAATGTGAATATATGCATTTAATAGTCATATTTTTCCTGGAAGTGTCCACATCATTTCCCGTGCCCACCTGAGTGTATTCTTTAATTCCACTTTAGATTTTAGTTAGTAATTTTCTACGGATAATATTAACCTATATTTTAATATCTCAAGTCTGCATATTAACTGAAGTAGTCATATCATAGAGTGTTTCTTCCATTTTCTATAACTTTTATATTTAGGGTGTTGAAATGCATATGCATTTCCCAAAGAATGATCTATAGAACATCAGTCCTGTGAGCTTTCTTTTTTTTTCTTTTTTTTTTTTAGATTTTATTTATTTATTTGACGGGGAGAAAGCACAAGCAGGCAGAGTTACAGGCAGAAGGAGAAGGAGAAGCAGACTCCCTGCTGAGCAGAGAGGTTGTCTGCCATGGGGCTCAATCCCAGGACCCTGGGACCATGAGCCGAAGGCAGACACTTAACCGACTGAACCACCCAGGCATCCCTCCTATAAGCTTTCTATTGTTAACAAAGCAGTCCATGATCAAGTATGCCTCTAAAATATAGCACTTTATATTAGCATATTATTGATTCTGAGAAGTCTGAGTACTTTGAATATTTCCCAAATTTATGTGACCAGGAAAGTATTTGGATTTTTGTTGTTGTTGTTGTTGGCTAACACCACAAGGAACTCAATTTTATAAAGCATGCAGGAAAATATGAAAATATAAATTTCTGATTCAAATTTTTTAAAAAGATTTTATTTATTTATTTGAGAGGGAGTGAAAGCAAGAGAGATCACAGAGGGAGACAGAGCAGGAGAGGGAGAAGCAGACTCCTGGCTGAGCGGATAGCCCAATGTGGGGCTCCATCCCAGGACCCTGTTATCATGACCTGAGCCAAAGACAGACATTTAACTGACTGAGCCATCCAGGTGCCCATCATAAGTTCTTTAGTAATGCAAATCAGATGATTAGAAAATGCCAAAGTAGAAATGAAATTTTGCAGATTTTTATTTTGCCATAAAAACTTTGGTATTTTACCAAAAGAAAATTAACCACAATATAATTATATAATAATACATAATTATAAAATGGCTAGATTATATAACTATGAGAAATAATATATTCATAAGCCTTCTATGAGAGAATGTACATCTATTTAGTGAAAATATTTTTTTAAGATTTTATTTTTATTTATTTGAAAAAGAGAGAAAGAGAGCACAAAGGGAGAGTAAGAGGGAGAAGTAGACATGGGTCTCCATTCCAGGACAACCTGAGCCAAAGTAGACACTTAAGTATCTAAGCCATCCAGGCACCCCTAGTGAACAGATTTCTTAAGTTGACCTAATCATTCTCCTATCAAGTAATGATAAGATACCTGTTAAGGTCAGAAAAAGGTACCATGGCCACATTCAAAACTATGACATCTAATCCACACACAAAGTACAAAGCACACATCGTTCCCATGTCCTCCCTTCCCTCTAGATATCCTCACGCCCAGTAAAACACGCCATGAAGATAGAGCTAGAAGAAGAGGATGTAATGTCACGCTAGCTGTAGCCTCCTATTCATCATCTTCATTTATCCCTTTAAGCAGAATGACAGACAAGGTATTTCAATCACCTTCCCAATACAAGCTGGATACAAAATAATTGCTGAATGAAATGCAATCAATATTTTTGTAAATTCATAGCTGAGAGTCGATATAATTTCAGGAAAATCTTTGACAGAATCTCAAGAGTAGGTAGAATTGAATGTAGCTATTCTGTGCATATTTGTCAAAACCATACATGTATAGAGTTGGGTTGTAAAGGTTATAGAGATCAAGAGACAATATCTGTGAAATATGGAGAATTCAACCCTAAGCTAGCTTTGGGAAATTCTACCCTAAGCTAGATTGACTGTCACATAGACTCCTATAAAAATGTATAAAAAACACATGCATTAGTACTTTAATAGTTAAAAAGTGGAGATATTCTAAATGCCTATCAGCTTAAATGTCTATCAGTATTTATATTATATTTATATAATTTATATTATATAATATATAATATATATATTTATATTATATTTATATAATTTATATTTATTATATTTATATACATATTGATGCATATACACAAATATACATCATAAATGATTTTCATAGACTTAAGGCTAGCAAAGTGTTTAATTATTAATAAAGTTGTTGCTCTCTATATAACATTGGGGGAGGAAATTTTTTCTCTACCTTTAGGTCTCTTCTAGCTGTTCTAAAGAATTAAATGGCATGAGACAGGTTAATAAGAGGAAAAAAAACAATAACAACCTCATTTAATTATGTACAGAGAGAGGCCAAATAATGAAATTGAGAACCCAAAAAGTGAGCAAGGCAACCAGTTTTTATACTTTTTAGAGAAAGAGGCCATAAAACTGTGAGGAATTGATAGGACAAAGAAAACCTGTTCAGATGTTTGTTAGTAAGGAATTTTAAACAGAATTTGGGCTGGGGTGGAAAAATTAGAAGTAATAGATTTATACAGCCTTATATAGCTATATAGACCTATATATACCTATACCTATATATATACCTTATATATAGCTTTAGCTCAGAATTTTTCATCTGTGGTGATGTCTCTTTACTACCTGGTACAGGAAGGGTACTTTTCACAAAAGAGATTTATTTCCTATTTTCTGGAGACAAAGCAGAAGTCACGGTGTTTTTCTGGAACTGTCTTTTAAGTAACTTTAATTTAAAATAATTAATATCCCAAAGCGGCACATTTGGGGGCAGCTTACCCTTAGCCTCTACATAGTTTTAAAACAACTGAAACAAACAAAACAATATTGAGGGGTATTGTATATATAGGAAGATAAGACAAATTATTATTACTAATTAAGAAGCTAATAACTTGAGGAGGTAAGAGCATGATGTAGTTTAGAAAGAGAATACAGCAGGTTTCAATTTTACTGCTAAGGTTCTATTTTTAAGCTGAATTTTAAATTCACTTTATTATTCTTTATCTCTTTTTTATTATGTTTCAGATATTTAATAATAAATAAATAAATTTTTCATTTCATCCCTGAGAAAGCCTTCAAGGGTTTCTAATAGTTTATTTAATTTTAACAGTTATTGGTTGTGTATTGAGGGGGATGTTTCCAATATAATATAGAAAAAAAAGACCAAAAAAGCATTTTATAATAGTTAAAATTTCCTTTTTTGAACATGAGTTTAGATTAAATAAATTTAATATTTGATAAATGATATTTTGTCATGTTTGTCAGTTTAATTTTAAAAAGCTTGCTCTTATTTTGTGAGAGGTTAAGAAAAGTCTTAATTTTTAAAGAGCATAAAGTTACTTGTTTTTAATCTCATTTTTATTCTTTAAGAAGTTTTTTTTTTTTTTTTTTAACCCACTGAGCCACCCAGGCGCCCATCTTTAAGAAGTTTTTTATTAATGACTTTGGGATGTTTCTTCTGGAAGTTTCCACTCACCCCCCATGTTCTCTAAATCCTGTCTTGGGAGGTTGAAGGGGGTGGTAAAAGTTTGTTGTATTGTTGAGGATAGAAGCTGGTGGAATTAAAATAGTGGTTATAATGATGTAAACAAAGTGTTCAATTAATATTGATGACTTAGAAGTACTCTTAGAAAGTGGAGTAAACAAGGTCTGGGATAATCAAATGGCAGGAAAGGAAAAACACTAGATTTTGCCATTAAGTGGTTCCTCCAGTATCATTAGATTTTACCATAAGTTTGTTTTTTTTACAGATTTTTTTTTATTGTAAATTTTAGGGCTACCTAACAAATCAGCCTGACTACAACTCTACTTCCAAAACCCTCATTTTAAGGGAGAGTTTTTAAAAGGGGATTTTCAAAGGGAGAATTTTTTTAAAGATTTTATTTATTTATTTGACAGAGAGAGAGAAATCACAAGTAGGCAGGGAGGCAAGGAGAGAGAGGGGGAAGCAGGCTTCCCACTGAGCAGAGAGCCTGATGCAGAGCTAATCCCAGGACCCCAAGATCATGACCTGAGCCGAAGGCAGAGGCTTAACCCACTGAGCCACCCAGGCACCCCTCAAAGGGAGAATTTTACTATAAAGTTGTTATATAGCTCAGCATACTGAAAATGATTATTTCAAAGATGATTTTATTATTTTGGATTTAAGTAAACAAGCTGATACCTTGCCTCACATCCATATTTGATGTGGCTTATCAAATTTGAGGGGATTTTACTCAACTATAAACTCTGTGGAATATAATTTAATCTTACTTTCATGATACAAAAGCCACCTAAAAATACTGCAGCATTTAACAATCAGTATTATGGATATTGTATAAGAGAAGCAGAGAAATGAGAGTTAATGTAGCTTTCCCTCGGTAAAATAGGTTATATTCTATTTTGTAAATTTTGTACTTATTTTAAGTCATTTAGATAACACATTAAATATAAGTATTATAGTGAGAAAATAGAGTAATAAAGATAAGACAATGTCATGATTGTATCACCAAAAACATTGTGAGAAGTGTTTACATCCAGCACCTCAAATTGCTTGAACAAGAAATACATTAAATTACATATGATCTTGGAATTATAAATCCACACACTCACACGTATATAGCTATTACTACTTGTGATCCATATTTCATTACTTTAACCTTACATGTAAGACAATTGTCTGTTTTAAATGCAGGACCTCAACTGCTCTATCTACAGAGGTGATGTAAAATTTCTACCTGAATAACCATAAATCATGTTAATTCAGCCCTAGTCAAATGAAACTTGGTAGAAAGGATGGAAGAAGAATAGGAATGAGAATGGTCAAAACAGACTATTGAGTGTAAGAATCTTCCCAATTGAAGTGATGAAGTAATATTGGGTTAAGTACTTCCAGCTATGAAATAAGAACTAGAACAGCAAGAGTGTTTATATAATCATACTAATCTCCTGACAGTAAAATAAGAAAAAATTTCATATGTTTTGATTTTAGTGCAGTGTTTGCTTATAAATTCAGTGAACACAATTCAAGTAATCTCAAAACTGAGGTGAAAATGGTCTAACTGCCAAAGGTTAATGAGATAAAACTGGGTTGCATTGGAACTACAGGCAGAGCTCTCAGATTGCTGAAGTGAGAACCCACCTTATGCTCCCCCCACCTTTTTTTAAACTTATTTATTTGGTAGAGAGAGAGGGAACACAAGCATCTAGAGTGGGAGAGGGAGAAGTAGACTTCCTGCTGAGCAGAGAGCCCAATGCAGGGCTCAGTCCCAGGACCCTGGGATCATGACCTGAGCCAAAGGCAGATGCTTAACAACTGAGCCACCCAGGCGCTCCTGCACTTCTCTTTGCACAATATTCTCTTCTCAAGTAAGGCGTCATGAAATTGGGTTTACCTATCAATGCCTTCAAAATTAACATGGGTACCTAGTATTGACTGAAAACTCAATCTTTCTAGTAT
Organism: Mellivora capensis; assembly: GCA_004024625.1. NCBI lineage: Eukaryota > Metazoa > Chordata > Mammalia > Carnivora > Mustelidae > Mellivora > Mellivora capensis. The sequence goes on from PISX010014744.1 coordinate 12,150, forward strand.
GATGCATTTTTCTAAAGACAGTTGCTAACCCATCTATGCATTTTCAAACTATCAGCCTTCACTGTCAAAGTACCATCTGGGAAGTTAACAACTCTATTATTCTGTGTGTCTATTTGCATTTTTCTATGTCTTCAAATTTTCATTCCCCCAAATCTTAATAAATTAATAAATAAAGGGAAAATATGAGACACATTTTTTTTCTTCTGCAAATATGAAACAAATTTTAAGAATCCTCTACTTGACAAAGAAGTTAGGATTCAAATATCTGAAAGATGCTAACTACTGATTTCCAAGTAACATTTCTTGGATAAATAATGACTTTTGACCCAAGCCTCCGCACATCTTCTGAAAGCTAAGGGTCCTGGCTATGATTAAATCCAACATGGGTATTTAGTACCCTGTAATCATTCATGGCTTACCACACAGTATCCTTTCTTAGGGATGAATAAGAGGTTTTCTTTGAATAAATCCATTCCCTTTTCTTTAAAGAGGTTTTGTGTATGACTCTTAATCTCCATCAAAGTGTAATTGGGAACTGAGAGAAATAGATCGATTATTGTCAACTGTATGATAGACATGGCAGTGAGCCAGGCTAAAACATGATTCATTGATATGAATCATGTTCAAATGAGCCAACCCAGAGAATATCATGTAAAATAAATATCATGTAAAATAAAGGCAGTACTTTTTATAACAAAGTTGTTTAGAATGACTACTTCCAAGATAAATTGACTTGGTTCTGAATGTTCCTTCTTAGTTCCTTTGACTGCATTTGAAAAGGAAATTCCTTGCTGATTAATTTCTGAAACATTTTCAAACTGTAAGACTTTCAAGGTTCATCTCCCTTATGAAAAAATACAGAGGCGGAGGGGAGTCTATTCTGACCACTTAATGTAATAGATGTACTTATTAACTCGTAAATTATTGTTTAATCTGTATTGCCCCATAGCTTGCTAACTTGTACTCCCCCACAAGCTAGTTATACCATATATCTGCCTTTAAAAAGTATCATTAATATTTCTCTTTTCATTTTTTGTAAGATAAAGCATCTGAATGCTAAATTGCTTTGCAGCAACTTGATCTTGAAAATTTTCTAGTCTTAGCAGGGTAAACTTCTAGTGACATGTAAACCCCATCCTATATGTTTTTTTTTCCTCCAAGTCTTCATCACATTAAATATATGCAGTCTTGTTCTCTATCAGTGAAACAACCATGCTAAATAGTATCCCATTCCATGAGAGAAAAAAAAATGATAAGCTGGACTTCATTAAAATTGAAAAATATCTGCTCTGCAAAAGATACTCTGAAAAGAATAAAAAGCCACAAACTGGATGAAAGTGTTTGTAAAAGACCCATCTGATAAAAGATGGTCTTAGTTTGGATTAAAAGGATAACACAGACTAGGTGGCTTAAATAGCAAACATTTATTTCTCAGAGTTCGGGAGACTAGGAAGTCTAAGATCAGATATGGGGTGTGGTAAGGACCCATTTTTAGATTTCAGACTGCCAACTTCTGGTTGTATCCTCACATGGCAGAAAGAGAACAAGGGAGCCAGGGACAAAAATAGCATTCAGAAGGGCTTCATTCTCATGACCTAATCACCTCCCAAAGGGTCCACTTCCTAATGCCATAGCATTAGAGGTTAAGATTTCAACATATGAATTTGGAAGGACACAAAAAAATCCAGTCCATTGCAGACTCTTATTCAAAACATATGAAGAACTCCTGAAATTCAACAGTAAGAAAACGAATAACCCTACTAACAAATGGGCAAGATCCTTAAAAGACACTTCACCAAAGAAGATATACAGATGGCAATTAAGCATATGAAAGAATGCTGTACATCATATGTCCCCAGGGAAATGCAAATCCAAACAATGAGTTACCACTACACACTTATTAGATTGGCCAAAATCCAGAATACTGATAATACCAAATGCTAATGAGGATGTAGAGCTACAGGAATTCTCATTCATTCCTGGTGGGAATATAAAATGGTACATCCACTTTGGAAGACAGTTTGGCAGTTTCTTACAAAACTAAACATGCTCTTACCATACTATCATGCAGCAATCATGTCCATACATGGTTGTTTATAGCAGCTTTATTCATAATTTCTTGAACTTGGAAGTAACTGAGCTATTCTTCATGAGGTGAATGGATAAACTATGGTACACCCGGACAATGGGGTAGTATAGTGCTAAAAATAAATGAGCTATCAAGCCATGAAAAGACATGGAGGAACTTTGAGCACTTATTCCTAAGTGAAAGAAACCAGTCTGGAAAAACTACAGACTGTATGATGATGCAACTGTATGACATTTGGAAAAGACAAAATTATGTAGACAATAAAAAAGATCAGTGGTTTCCAGGATCTGCAGGGAGGAAAGGATGGATGAGCTAAGCACCAAAAGATGGTTAGGGCAATGAAACTACTCTGTATGATATTATAACGATGGATATATATCACTATACATTTGTTCAAACTCGTTAAATGTACAACCAAGAGTCAGTCCTCATGTAAACCATAGATTTTGAGTGATAATGATGTGCCAGTGTAGTTTCATCAGTTGTAATGAATGTACCACTCTGGTGATCTCTGGTCAGGGATGTTGATAATAGTGGAGGCTATGCTTGTGTTGTGGTAGGAAGTGTATCAGAAATTTCTCTACCTTCCACTCAATTTTTCTGTGAACCTAAAACTGCTCTAAAAATAAGGTCTATTTAAATTTTTTTTAATTCCCTCAAAGAAAAAATAACTGTTTTCATTAACTATGTTAAAAAGATACTAGAAACAAATGAAGAAATTGAATAGATATTTTCCCAAAGAAAATACGCAAATGGACAATAAGCACGTAAGAAGTTCTCACATCATTAGCCATTACAGAAAGGCAAATCAAAACAACAATGAGATACCACTCCAGGACCGCTAAAATAAGGCTATAATGAAAAAGACAGATAATAGTAGTATTCTTGAGGATGTGGAAAATTGGAATCCTCATACACTGCTGACAGGAATATAAATGGGGCACCCATTTTGGAAAATAGTTTGGCAGTTTCTCTAAATGATAAATATAGACTGGCCATATGACCCAGCAATTTCAGTCATAGGTATACACATACTCATGAAAATTGAACACATATGTCCATAAAACCTCATACATAAATGTTCATCAGATGACTGCATTTCTTTCTGGGGGCTTTAGGGGAACATACATTTCCTTGTCTTTTCCACCTTCTGGAGGCTACTCATATTCCAGATGTTCACTTCCATCTCCAAAGCCTGCAGTGACAATGGCCAACAGTCTTTGTCAGATTATATCACTCAGATTCTTACTCTCCTTCCTTTCTTTCTCACTTATAAGAACTCTTATGATTACACTAGGCTCACCTGATTGATCCAGGATAATCTCCACCATCTCAAGGTCAGCTGATTAGCAATTTAATTCCATCTACAACCTTAATTATAATCCCCTTTGCCATGTAACGTAATATATTCACAGGTTCTGGGAATTACATGTTCACCTTTAGGGGAAATTTTTCTGCTTATCATAGATGACTCTTTTTTGTTTATTTGTTCTCATAATTTCTAAAAGATTATTTTAAAATTAAGCCTAAATTCAACAGATATTACTAAATGAAAACACTTTATTTAAGCAAATTTTTTTAGTAGATATTATTTTTTAGAGCAGTTTTAGGTTCATACCAAAATTGAGTGGAAAGTACGTAGTTTTCCTATATATCCCCTATCACAACATATTGACTCTTTTCCACGTATTCAATCATATATTAATCTTCCAATTAAGGACTCATTCTGATGATACTAAAAATATTTAGGGACATGGAAACAAATCTACAATGCATCAGAGAGGTATACGTATGTGTGTGTGTATGTGTTTGTGCATATTCCTATTTAGTAATTTGTTTATTCAGAAATAATTGATGGAGATATAGACCACAACGTTAACTGGGATGATTTATTCTTGGGGACTGGAATTAGAGCTGGAAAATATGTGTATGTGACTGCGTGAATTTGTGGGTGTGTGTTCACACATTTGTGTGGATATATACATATGTATATTTATTCTTTTTCATATTTGTGTTTTCATTTCACTCTTATTATTAGAAACAAGATTTTTAAAATAAAGAATTAATGTACCACATGTGATATGGAAATGAAAGAGATAAAGTACTTTTTTTTTTGATGGCATATGGCTAAAGGTACATTTTTAATACAAGGATAACAAGTTATATCCCACATGATATAAGTGATCAGGGTGTATTATTAAGAAAGACTCAGTGCCCATATCCTTGCTCAGAGTGAAAGGATTTTGACTCAGAGATAATGAATGCCATACGTGGGGCAGTGTTTAGCAACTGTAGTATGTATTCATCATCCTTTTTTAAGTCATTAGAGTTCTATTTTATAACCCCAAACTCTATCTTCTGACATCCATTTTACCTAAATTAAATGGTACTCTTTCAAACTAGGTAAAAACATTCAAGTTAAGAAAGTGGGTTATAGGCATACATGATTGGTGATTTTAGATAATTTACAGTTAGAAGTTCAGATCTTTTTTTCTTTAATTTTACTTATTTTGTTTTAGAGAGTGTACAGAGGGGGGAAGGGCAGAGGAAGAGGGAGTGTTTCTCAAGCAGACTCAGTACTGCTCACGGAGCCCAACACGAACGAGTCTGGATCTCACAACACAGAGATCATAACCTGAGCCAAAACCAAGAGTCAGGGGGCGCGTGGGTGGCTCAGTGGGTTAAAGCCTCTGCCTTCGGCTCAGGTCATGATCCCAGAGTCCTGGGATCGAGCCCGCATCGGGCTTTCTGCTGAGCAGGGAGCCTGCTTCCTCCTCTCTCTCTCTGCCTGCCTCTCTGCCTGCTTGTGGTCTCTGTCTGTCAAATAAATAAATAAAAATCTTAAAGAAAAACAAGAGTCAGATGCTTAATTGACTGAGACATCCAGGTGCCCCAGAAGTTCAGATCTTAATATTGCCTCATAAAAAGTGAAAAAAAAAAAGTGCCTAGAGGAAAAACAAAGGGTACTCATGAAAAGCAGCATTGGTCTGGACTAGCCCTAAGGAAAGGCAGTGGAGCCTGAAGATAGGCAAGAACAAGGAAGAAGAGCAGAAATTAACTGGGTGATAGTGGTGTGTATGTGGCTCTTGAGAGTAAGAATTATCAGAGACTGATAAGAGTGGGTATGAGCTATAGGGAGGAGAGAGAAAAGTATCTTTTCCCCAGGGCCTAGGAATTGGCCACAGGGCAATTAAAAATGTTTAAACATTTGCTTTATCTTAATGACTTCACAACTCTGTAGCATATGCCAGTACAAGATTTCAAACCAACTGATAATCAAATAAGGCAGATGGAGAGATTCAAGATCAGTCAGAGCTGAGCAGTTGCTGTAAGGCCTACGCAGGAACACACCTTCTATGGAATTCCAGTCCCTCTCCTTTTCAGATCCACATCTGTGCCTCCTTTTCTACTATTGACTTCAGTGAATATAACCCAAGCTCAGGAAAGCAGGATGTTCCCACCCTCCTCCTCACCAGTCAGTCTACAGACAAGGGGAGAAGATGCTCTCAGATGATTTCTCCAACTCTAATGACACTGAACTCAAAATGGAAAAGGATAATGGAATTTGTTTTTAAACCTACATATGCAGATGTATTTTATTTTTCTGGAATTCTAATATCACTTGCATCTTAGAATAATACCGAATCTTATAAAACTACAGCATATGTAGTTCATGGCATATTAGCTAAATTACTCTATCATACATTTTTATATTTTTCCAGTCTTTATTTTGTTTTCCACATGTTTTATACACCGTTTTGCTATTTTTAGACATTCTGAATCAGGCAATTGATTGATTCATTAATGCATTTAAAACACAAATTTAGTCCTCATAATGAGCCAGGTATTGTGTTAAATCTTGGGGAGAACAAGGTCAATAGACATATTTTACATTCAAGAAGCACAGGTTCTTGTTTTTGATGACGTTAACTGAGAGCTAGGGAGTGGATTTTGTTTCTAATTTGTATTTTCATAATTTTGTTCATGAACTGCTTCTAATTTTTATATTGAAACATTTATGTCAGCATTTTGATCTTAGGATAATACTATTTTGTTCTTTAAAATGCTGTCATTGATCCTAAAGTTTAATATTGTAATTTGTATATAATTCCTTAAATTTAATATAGTTTCCAATAATACATTATATGTTAATTAATTGAATTTAAATTTAAAAATGGGAAAAAATGGGACACCTGTGTGGACTAGTCTGTTAAGCATCTGCCTTTGGCTCAGGTCATGATCCAAGTGTCCTGGGATCAAGCCCCATCTCAGGCTCCTTGCTCAGCAGGGAGTCTGCTTCTCTCTTGCCCTTGCCCCTATTCATGCTCTCTCTGTTTGTCTCTCTCTTAAATAAATAAATAAAATCTTTTTAAAAACATGGAAAAATTTGTAAATAAGTAATTTAATACAGTTTTACGTTGTCAGACATAAAAGATATTTAAGACATTCTATATATCTATATCTCTATATAAATATAATATAGATATTCTATATATAATATAGTATGTATAATATACAATATATAATATAATATTCTATATATAATATAGTACATGTAATATAATAGAGTATAATTATAAATCATAATTATATATAAATATAAAGTAAATAAATATAAAATAAATATGAAATCATATTATATATAATTATATATTATATAGTATTATATATAATATAGTATATTACATATACTATATTAATTATACTAATATTTGTGATGAATTTCCTTATGCAAAAAATAGTTATTGAACACTTATGAGACAGAAACTCTGATAGGTAATTAAAATTCATCAGTGTACAAATAGATTAGTCTTTTTTCTTTAGCCTTTGCAAAGCTTCCTTTTGAAGAGAGGTTGGGAAAGGAATAATAAGGCTAAGAAACAGAAAATTAAATAACAGAAGTATAATAAACATTACATGAGTTTTACTGGGTGTAACATAGTAACCTAACATAAATATCTAACATAAATATGGGCAACAGGGAAGACATGGCACCAGGGATTTTTTCTTGTGTTTCTGACTTTTGTTATTTAAATGGAAAAGATACTTAATTTTAAAACAATCATATCAAATATATCTTTGTGCCTTTTGAATAATTGCATTTTTGTCATTTTTTCATTTAATAGAAATGTATTTAATCTATAGCAGGAAATGCAGTAGTAGGTAAATGCATAGTAGAGGAAAACACATGGTATAACTTAATGCAATTTACAACACAAAGGATTGCTTAAATTACCTTGATTTAGTCTATGAATGTCCCTTATTCACTAGATAATTATACAGGCATATGTCAGAATTTATCATATAAAAATACTGCAGTGAAAAGAAAATTAAGAATAAACAAAATTATACTTTAGATAAGCATGTGTCTTTATTTGGGGACAAAATTTGTCTCTCTTTTTTTTAAAGATTTTATTTATTTATTTGAAAGAGAGAGAGAATGAAAGAGAAGGCACGAGAGTGGGAAGTCAGAGGGAGAAGCAGACTCCCCATGGAGCAGGGGGCCAGATATGGGATTCGATCCTGGGATTCCAGGATCATGACCTGAGCCGAAGGCAGCTGCTTAACCAACTGAGCCACCCAGGCACCCAAATTTGTCTCTTTTTATCTATTATTCAAATATTTTGTCTTGAAATACCTATCCTATGGTTTTCTAGCCTATAAAGTGAGGCTTATATGTATTTTTCTATTGCTTCAAGGATTCAGTAATAATCATCCTTCTTACTATGTTGATACCTTTGTCATGTCTGATTGCATGCATATTTTTATTTTAAATGCATAGAAATAGGGAGAAAATAAGGTCAGTGTCAAAAGTGATGTTTTTAGATGTTTGAGTGTTTATTTGCGAACATTGTAAATTTCTTGTATATTCTACTTGAATATTAAAAATGATGACTATATTCTTGAATAAACAAAGTAAATAAATAAAGAGGACTTGTCACCTATAAGTGACAGAAAACAATTTCAAGAGCACACTCATGATGTGAACAGAAGTCAATATGATCTGATGGTCTCCCAATGAAATGCATGTGAAGTCCATACTAATTAGCTTGTAAATCAGACTAATACTTGAGTTTATTTGGGTCAGAAAGACTACCTACTGTCAAGCAATCAACTACTACCCCTTTAATTGCAATTTATTCCAACAACCACAATTTATTGATCCTAGCATACACTTATGCCACAGCAGTATCATTATTTGACTTTATTTTAACAGCTTCAAAAGGTTAGAAAGTTAGAAACCACTGTGAAAGAAACCATTAAAAAGTTGAGTTGCTGACATTGCTTTACAGTCTGTGCCAAGCAATGTTCACTATATATGTGAAATTATTATAAGGAGATATAAAAAGGAACTTATATTCATTGGCACATCATATGAACTAGTGCTTTCTTGAACTGAATATTACTTAATAATCAAAAAACACACAGACGAAAACAAGAAGGATCAATATTTTGATTTGCATTTTACAGATAAGCTGCAGCTTGGAGACCTTAAGTATATTTGCCAGAACTATGATGTTAAAATATTAAAACCATCTTTCTGACTCCAAAGCACATGTTTAATTTCTTGCATGATTTTTGGCACAATTTTTGTACATTGTTCTATGATATTGTGGTCAACCTGAAACACTCTTAAGTGATATTGAGAAAGTATAGAAACAGTTTATTCACATGAGTTTTGTACCCAGGATAGTCTTTAAAACACAAAACATCAATATCTGATCACTCATGTGTTAGCCGTTATAAGCCAACACATGCTATTTATTTATTTAAACATTAGAGTTGTGAAATTTTCACTTTGGAATTTTCAGCTAATTAGACAATGCATGGTAAAATAGCTTTTGTAGCATCAAATAATCTTTAGGAAATATTCATTGGATATAGAGAGTGGTTTAAAGTTTGGCATTTCTTCCCCTCTCCACCCAAAAATTAAGAACGTCACCTGACTTAATTTTTAACAATTAAAAATTTTATATATTTAAGTTATAGAGCTTGATTATTTGATATATGTGTACGCTGAAATATTCACCACAATCAAGCTGGGTAACATAGCCCTCACCTCATATAGTTAGCATGTGCATGTGTGTGTGTTAAGAACACTTAAGATCTACCCTTTCAGCTAATTTCAAGTTTATTTTTTTCAAAGATTTTATTTATTTACTTGACAGAGAGAGAGAGACAGTGAGACAGGGAATACAAGCAGGGGAGGCAGGAGAGGGAGAAGCAGGCTTCCTGCAGAGCAGGGAGTTGGATGTGGGGCTCAATCCCAGGACGCTAGGATCATGACCTAAGCCGAAGGCAAACGCTTAACAACTGAGCCACCCAGGTGCCCCTAATTTCAAGTTTATAATACAGTATTGTTATCTAGAGTCACATTGTTGTATATTATATCTCCAAATGTTATTTAGATTGCATAATGAAAACTGTGTATCCCTGGACCAGAATCTTCCATATTCTACTCCCTGATAATGACCCTTCTATTCTCCATCTCTATGAATTTTTATTCTATACAGTGCTCGTCTTTCTGTATCTATCTTATTTCACTGAGCTATTGTCATCAGATTAATCATGTTGTCACAAATGGAAAGATTTCCTCCTTTTTTAAGGCTGACTAATATTCCCATGCATGTTTGTGTGTGCTTGAGCACATCCACATGTATGTGTGTGTAATCATATTTTCTTTTTTTTTGTTTTTTTTTTTAATTTTTATTTTTTATAAACATATTTTTATCCCCAGGGGTACATGTCTGTGAATCACCAGGTTTACACACTTCACAGCACTAACCATAGCACATACCCTCCCCAATGTCCATTACCCCACCCACCTTTCCTGACCCCCTCCCCCCAGCAACCCTCAGTTTGTTTTGTGAGATTAAGAGTCACTTATGGTTTCTCTCCCTCCCAATCCCATCTTGTTTCTTTTCTTCTTTTTCTGCCCCCCTAGTCCCCCATGTTGCCTCTCCACTTCCTCATATCAGGGATATCATATGATAGTTGTCTTTTTCTGATTGACTTATTTCACTAAGCATGA
>PISX010014744.1:22370-52051 GCA_004024625.1 Mellivora capensis
ATCAGATAAAGGGCTAGTGTCCAAAATCTATAAAGAACTTATCAAACTCAACACCCAAAGAACAAATAATCCAATCAAGAAATGGGCAGAGGACATGAACAGACATTTCTGCAAAGACAACATCCAGATGGCCAACAGACACATGAAAAAGTGCTCCACATCACTCGGCATCAGGGAAATACAAATTAAAACCACAATGTAATCATATTTTCTTTATCCATTCATCAGTAAACAGACATTTGTGAATGTAAATTGGCACAGCAATTATAGAAAACATTATGAAAGTTCCTAAAAAAAAGACCTACTTTATGATCCAGCAATCCAATTTCTGGATATATATCCAGAGTATTTGCAATCAGTATCTTGAAGAGGTGTCTACATTATTGACAAGCAAAAATAGGGAAACAACTTAAATTGTTACTCAATGGATGAATGGACAAAGTGTGTAATTTTATACATACATTCTGAGTAGGCCTGAGTTGGCTGATTACCTATCAAAATTCTTCATTCACCCTCTGTAAATCCTTAACTAGATTTAAGCCAGACATAGTCTAGTCTACAGGAAGGGACTGAAAGGTGGAAGTCCTAAATTTCTTCTTTGTATCATCCAGAGTAGGTCTGCATTTAATGCTTCCAGTTTAGTCACTTTCATAAAATTTTATTCATAGAATAAAAAAAACAATAAATTGTGAAATGTTAATGAAATTAGAAATCACAGATCTAGTCCAATGTCCTCATTTTTGCAGGTGAAGAAATGGAGAATCAAAGAAGTAAAGGACCTGTCTCAAAGTCACACTGCTAGTAAGTAATGTCTTGTAGATCTAGAATCAGATCTCAGACTGTTTGACCTGGATTCTAACCATTGTAGAATGATTTCTCATTTTAGACACAATGTTGAAAACTCTGAGTAAAACTGTTTCTATCCTTGTTTAAACCACACCTGGTCAGTGGCATTAGTTACATGCCACCTGTGTCAACTCTGTCACACACTCAGAAGATACTTAAAAAGTGAGGTATTGATGTTCTTTTTTAAGAAGAGACAGTGTAGCTCATGAGATGGTATAGCAAAAGAAAAAAAACTGGAATTCATCCTAAGACTTTCCATGTCCAAAGTGCTTAATATAAATCTTCCAATTTAATCTTCACAAATATATTGTAATAGAGATGGTTTTATCCCTATTTTAGAAATAATCTAAGGCTCTAATGCAGTTGATAGTTTGCTCAAGTATATAGAGCTGTTCAATGTCAGAGCTAATTTCAAATCTAAATCTCTCTGACTTTAAAGATGCCCACTCTTGCATTATACAATTCTGTATTTAAGCGGAAAACAGACAAAGGCACTGATCAATACAAATAGTACATAATTCCAAGCTAGTATGATATAACCAGTTGTAAAATATACTGCATAGTTCAGGGTGCTAACAGAAAATTAAATAATGCAAGACGAGCTTGGGTTGACACTGTAAAAAGATTGATATGCTCTTACTACAGACTCCCATCTAGCAATGCTGAAAGCTTGCTGCTATAAAGACATTATTTATTATGATATTTGTGAAGGAGTAGGAAAATACTGGCAACACATGTATAATGACACTACTGGTAGAGATGATAACTTATCAAGATACAGCAGTATGTGGGTTTCCAAGAGGGAAGGTTTACTTTAGCTGTTGGGATATGAAAGAATTGGTGACCAAAGCACATGAATTTTGAGTTGGATGGTAGGTAGACATGTGGAGTTGGATAAAATCATTTCCCTCCAAGAGGAGAATATGAGAAGCACGGAGGTGGAAATAAGTAGAGACATTTGGCAATAGGGTATAAGCTAAAATCATAGAAAATGATAAGGAAGACTGAGACGTTAGGACTCAGATTCATTGGTGGAAGTCTTTGAAGCCTGGCTTTAAAAAATATATTTTACTATATAAACCATAAGTAGTCATTGAAGGTATTGGATTTTTGTTATTATTTTTGTTTGTTTGTATAATCAGAGCTATATCTTGGGGAAAAATATGAGAGCCTTAGGATGGATAGACTACATGGGTGAAAAATTAAAAGCAAGCAGACCAAATAGGGGGTGTGAAAATATGAGGGTGAATATCCATACTTACTGTTCAACTGTTAAAGATAATAAGACATCTCCCCTCCCTGGTAGCTATAACCATTCAGATTTCTATAGTAACTTTGAAGGGGAAGTGTTACTGATTATACCATATCTTCGGGCAATTTTCCCTCAAAGAAACAAAATTCCACAGATTCAATATTCATTTTCCTCCTAATTGCCCTTTTCCTTGATATTTGTTGAATGAATTAATAGATCTCTTTTCAATCTACAAATCTATCTTGAAAATTTCTATTTTCAAGGGGAGAATATAGATATCATGAGAGGTTTTTTTTCTTTTTCTTTATTATTATCATTATTCATAATCATCGTCATGATGATCCTGGAACCCTAACTCTTCCTAGAGGAGTCTTTCTCAGTGAAATGTTTCCATGTGCTTTGAGGATTCCTGTTTACCTAAAAATTTTCAATCAGTAAATTGTACTGATTGTATACAGCAATCAGTAAATAGATTCTTGTTTACCTAAAATTTGTACTTCAGATGAAGGAAGGGAAAAAGTAAGGGATACTTGTTAAACTCCTGAGTAGCATAAACAAAATGTTATCCTGAAACATTTTTCTGGGATAACAAAGGAGCAACAACAATGAAAAAACCTCTGCAAATTTTGAATCTTTTAGCTTCTTAAAGGTCAACTGCTTGGTTTTAACACCAGAACTTAAGAGGAAAGAGCCCTGAAAGCTCTCTGCCCTTGCACTGGATAAACACAGGACAACTCCTGCTCTTAATGAGGATTTCACTTTAAACCTACAGCACTCACCTAATTTTAGAACCTTTCTTCTTCCAGAAATCATATGCATCCGTTAATGACACTGAACAGTACCATCCCAATAGCCTGCTGCTTCCTAACTATGTATGATCTCTCAAGTAATGGCAATTGCCCTCTGAACAATTTGTTTTATTTTTGCTCAGTTGATTTCACACCCATGAAACTTTTTTCAGACATTTTTTTCTTTCTCATATTACATTGTTGACCCTGGGTCCTCTTTAAGAATGTGCTTCTTTGAATTTGTATTAATTTGCCTTATAATCAATATTTCTGCTAAATGTATCCCCTTTGTATTATATCTCTCTTCTGCTTTCTTAGATAGAACACATATATTTTTATCTTATCCAAACATGGGCTATCTCACTCAAAGACAATGCCTTTGCCAGTAAAGATATTTTTGCCAAACTGATACATATTAACATTTCTGAACTTCTAAGAAAACAGTGCTTTGATGTAGGGACTATTCAAGTAAAATAAATATCTATATATCTATATATGGTTTGACATTTTGTTTAGCTGGGTATTTGTAATGAAAAGATGAATTAAAGGATTTTTGGGTGAGAAAGGAACATAGTACTCTACCTTCCTCTAGAGACATAAGAAAGTCAGAATAGGTCAGCCTTGTGAGGGTTTGTATGAGCACGGAATATTCATAGTGCTGTGTCTGACACACAGTAAAACTATCTGTTGAGTGAATACATGCATTATTGGCTTGTAACTGGCAGTCCTTTTGTCTGTTTCTTTGTCTATTTGTGAAAGTAGTCTAGCAGATCAGTTAAAGATTGCATTAGTATGGATAGAAATCTAGAATTAGAATTGAGGCAGCTGTCTCAAGAATCAGTTGCTCAAGCCTTTGTTTGCTTGAATGTCATTCATTAGCCAAAAAAGTGAGTTTGTACAGAGACTCACCTGTCTCAGTTGAGTAGCCAATGGTGCTGAGAACTGGCAAGAAATGTGGTATTCTCGGCATTGTTTCCTGGTTGTAACTATGGTAATGCTAGCAAGACCCACTGGCATTCCATTTACAGTTTCTTTTTTAAACATTCCAGATTGGTCTTTGGGTTTAAAAAAAAAATAGAGTGAGCATCATATAATAGAGATGAAATTTACTTCATGGATTTTATTATCTGGTGTAAATAAATGAAGGAAAGCATTTGCTTTGTTTCCCAAGAGAATAGATTAATAAATTCTATAGAACTATGTAAATTTTAAAGAAAAAAAGGATTGTCGAAAACATGTTTTAACATAAAAAATATCATTATATTATGGGAGGTTGTTTGGCACAGAGATAAAGGCTACAGATCCTGGGGAAAATTAATATGTGTAAAATAATGGATGACATCATTTATTATTTGTATCACCTTGGAGAGGTTTTCAGATGTTTCTGTGCTTCACTTTCTTCCAATTTAAAAATGTGTACTTCATAGAGTTATTCTAAGTATTATATAAGTTAATGCATGTAAAGTTACTAACATGTAAGCAAAGTAAGCTTTTGTTTTGAGTATTATTAAAGTTTGCTGACTTAGTATTATATTAACTACATCTGAAATTTTTGGTTTCTTGAACTTCCTAAATATAATGGAAAAGAAATAAATCATGAATGCATATATGAAGACTTTTTTATATTTAAGTTTGCAAGAGCACAAATTCTATATGTTAAAATGTTATTAGTTTGCTTAGTACATATTCAGTTCAACTCTGCCTCATATTTTCCACATAAATTTCCTACTCAAATGCATAGTAAGTTGATAGATATGATTCTTTGGCACAAGTCTAAATCCACTTGGAATGTGACATTAAGAAAAGTAAGAATGCTGCTTTGGTAATTTATCTATATCTATAAACATATAAATCCATATATCTATTTCTATTTCTAACCCTAAATTTTTCAAGATCTTGTCATTAAATTTTATTTGGAATTTATAGTGAAATGCCTACACATATAATTTGATATTGTGGAGGAAATTATGTTTTATAAATTGACCTTTTTTAAATCGACTTAAATAATTTTAATATAATACTTCCACCCTACACATGCACACATTTAATAAACCAAATATGGACCCATTAAGTTTTGAAACTGTAAAATCGAAAAGAAAATATCATTTATTAAAAGGAGTTCTATATTCTAGCAAATTTCACGATATGCCTATTTTTGCCAATGTTACACTTGGAAGCCAATTTACCTAGTCTGCTTTATCAAATGGCTTCCTAACTGTTCTTGAATATAGAGCCTTGCTACTCAAAACCTCCCGAGCAGTTTGTTATTTCTTCATTGCAAATCTGGAAATATCTCATCTCTGTGTCTATACAGGATGGCTTCCATAGAGATGGAAATTCCAAAGGACCAACTGTTCTTTTCAGTCTCCTTCTAATGCTACTTCCTTGATTTCATTGTTGGGACTCGTCTCCCTTCCCATGATACTTAGTGTCTTATTTCGGATACTGTTCTTATCAACAACTGCTCTATGGTTATCTGCCAACTCTGTTTTAGCCAGCTCCTAATGAAAACAACACTCTCTTTTATTATTTGTTTAAAAGTTTGTTTTATTGTTTCTTTTATTGTTTTCTTCATTGTGATTTTGTTTAATCTTTCATCATCTAGAACACATATTGCCAAGATCTAATTTTCTTAACTGTGGGTGCACCCGTGCCCACCAAACCCAGTTCTTACGTTAAATTCTTGCTTGTGACTGAATTCTGGCCAGGGGAGCATAGGCTAAGCTATATGTTCCACTTCCTGGTCCATGCAAACTTCCCATGCTTGATTCTCCTTGTTTTTCCCCCCTCCAATGATGACTCTGGGAGCCATATAAAATCAAAAAGCATGTACAAAAATTATAAAAATCAAAAAGCATATAAAATCAAAAGGCATAGGGGTGCCTGGGGAGCTCAGTGGGTTAAAGCCTCTGCCTTCAGCTCAGGTCATGATCCCAGGGTCCTGCAATCAAGCCCTGCATCAGGCTGTCTGCTCAGCAGGGAGCCTGCTTCCTCCTCTCTCTCTACCTGCTTCTCTGCCTACTTGTGATCTCTGTCAAATAAATAAATAAAATCTTTAAAAAAAAAATCAAAAGGCATAAAAAAGTAAAGAACACTTTTGCTTTTTGTTTCATTTTCCTGACCACTTACTAATCTCCTTCCATCCACACTCTGGGATTCAGTCTTGATTTTCACTTATTTTTGGCTTAATGTTGGCTAGAATTCTACTATATCCAGTGAACATCACCAATACTAATTTTAGTTACGGACATGTGCAGAGTGGATAATGCCCCACTAGCCTTATGCTGAGGGTTGCATTTGTTTATTTGAGCTTAACTATTTATATTTCTGTGGAGTTTTTTATATATACTTTTGATAAAGTTAGTTTGCTAGGAAGAGGGATCTAAACAATAATAAGCTCAAAAATTTTAAGTGACACTTTAACCAAACTGAGGCATACAAAGTGAGGCTATTGGAAAGCAAAGGAACACTGAAACAAAAGTATTTGTGTGAGCAGTTTAAAGAAGTTCCAGGTTCCTGGAAAAAGAGAAGTAATACTAGATAAGTTTTGTTTAAAAAATAAAAGTTTGAAAGCATTTTCTTCACAGGATTCGGGAGGGTTACCTTTTAAAATTTGATTCAATGTATAGGTATATTGGCATATTATAAGCTCTTTTCATAGTCTTTGTTAACTAAATTAATGAACAAATTCCAGATTTTCTCCAATCTTTAGTTTACACTTATTTTTGTGTACAATACTCAGCTTTAGCACCTTGCCCTCCAAAACACACTATTTTGTGTGTGTGTGTGTGTACTGACCATATTTTCTCACCATGTAAACTGTTCTGTTTAGAAATCCTGTATTTCGGGGCACCTGGGTGGCTCAGTGGGTTAAGCCTCTGCCTTCAGCTCAGGTCATGATCCCAGGGTCCTAGGATCGAGCCCTGCATCGGGCTCTCTGCTCAGCAGGGAGCCTGCTTCCCCCTCTCTCTGCCTGCCTCTCTGCCTACTTGTGATCTCTGTCTGTCAAATAAATAAATAAAATCTTAAAAAAAAAAAGAAATCCAGTATTTCATTTTTTATATGCTAAAGATGAAAATGAGACAGACCTGGGTCAACTTTGACATGATTTCTGTAACATTTGGTATAAAGAGGGATATTTTTTGTAGTAACAGAACATATAAATATCTTATATTTAATTGCAGTAGTTCAAATGATGAGAAGGTAGCAAGGCTCATTCAAGTGCACAGGTACAAGAGCTGATTACACGGTGTTTTGTTTTGGTGCAAATTAATGTTCAGAGACAGAGATTTGCCTTTGCCAATAATATTTAACACAGGTTCACGGCAGGAATTTCACATGCCAATAGCATGAAGGATAATGTTTCTTCATAAGCCAATAAGGAAATAAAATACTCCAACCTAGTGTTAGATTAATCACACTATTGTTCCAGGCAAGGAGAAATGAAAGAAATAAAGTCCAGATTTAACTGAGGCATACCTTTATATGAGTGGTACTCAGAAGAGGTGGCCAAACCACCTGGTAGTTGACATCCAGCTGCAAGTGCGAAGGTAAAAGCACCCTGTTACTGGAGCACGTTGCTAGGGAACAACAGCAAGACAGTGGTGTTGACAGGCAAGAAGATCTTCATGGGGCCCTTGGACAGCTTTCACCACTGCTTGTAAAAGAGTCACCTACACTGTGGTAGGAGCTAATTGCCCTACAGTCTTCATAGAGCCATTTTAGGTCAGCAAAGTTTAGCTTTGCCCACACTGAACATTCTTGAGTTTTCCTCACAAAATCCATGATTATAGTCAAAATGTCCCCTTACTATAATTGCTTCTTCCTGTTTTTATTGCTAACCCCCCAGCTGAATCCCTCAGCAGCTGAGCTACTGAATTCTTTTTTTTTTTTTTTTGGTTTTTCATACTTTTTTTTTAATTGTTTCTTTTTTTTTTTAATTTCATTTCTTTTCAGTGTAACAGAATTCATAATTTTACAACACACCCAATGCTCCATGCAATGCGTGCCCTCCATAATACCCACCACCTGGCTCCCCCAACCTCCCACCTCCCGTCCCTTCAAAACCCTCAGGTTGTTTTTCAGAGTCCATAGTCTCTCATGGTTCATCTCCCCCCCAATTTCCCTCAACTCCCTACTGAGCTACTGAATTCTTATTGGTGAGAACAGATAAGATGATGACATCCTGACTCAATTTACTTCATTCTTATATCAAAACAGCCTAACTTCTAAAAACAACATTTTTTGGTCTTTGTCATAGATAAGTGGATTTTAAATCAGATCAAACCAATAAATTACATGCAACAGTCCCAAAGACTTTGAGGGAGGAAACCTAAATTATGCAAGGGAAAGATTCAGACATTTATAACAGAGTTATGCTTCCTGCTATGATTTATTAGGAATAGCAAACTATTTCAGAGTAAACTTGACATAAAGAATGTAGAATTCCTATGGCAAATGAAATTCCATTGACCTAAGGGCAGACTGAATTGGAAGATAAATGATTTTAGCAAAGTCTTTGCTGGGATTGAGTAATTTTCATAGCTATCCTAGTGCATGCCATGGAAATGGCAGACCTTAATTAGGTAGATTAATAGCCCTTCCTAAACTGTACCTTTTCTAATAGAGGTAAATATTATCTCACTTCCAGCCTCTCCAAATCCCCACAACCTTCAAAAATAAAATTAGAAAACAGCAGATTCCACTTCAACCGCTCAGCCAATTAAACGCTGAGGGTGTTTGTTTCTGTGTCCTTTTCAGAAACAATTGTATCATTAAATCGCTGAAATTGTAGTGTCAGCAGGAAATAGAGCAAATAGCTGCCAAAGGGAGAAAAAATATGAACAATACAGCTACTTTGATGTCTTCCTGCCCTCCTTTCCAGTGTCTATTGCTGAACAAGCTACAAACAAAATGTGAGGGAGCAAAGGCTTATGCCTGTGAGCCTGGGTGGCTTCAACCTCCCTTGCTGGGAGGCTTGCTCACTGATTTCTTGCGCTCCCACTTGACACCTTAGGCAGACCGCACTAACTAATCAGTGTTTCGAAACACAACTCCCACTGCCCTGCCTCTGTTCCTCTCCAATTACTGATCACTCGTGGCGTTTACTCTCTCATCTTCTTTAAAAGAAAAAAAATAATTCTTTTACTCATTCAACAATTTCCTATGGAGCTTCCACCTTGTGCTAGTTAAGGATGTATCTGTGAACAAAACAGGCAAAATCATGCCCGTAAGAAGATTACTTGGAGGTAGTAAAAACACAATAAAGTATATACATCATACATAAATCAGCAATTCTACAGTTAGGTAAGGGAAAAGAGTTGGACTACAGTTTTTAATCAGGTAGTGAGAAGTTTAGGAAAAGGTGTTTCATGCTGTCCTCAGAGGCTCATGGCATGTGGTTAGGAAACTATACTTTTCTTACCAGACTGGTAGGGTTCTTAATCCATCCAGCTCTGTCACCTATTAGTTGTATAACTTGAGAAACTTACTTTATTTCTCCGGGTTTCAGTTTCCCTATCTCTAAAGTGAGGATCATGTTAATACCTATTGAATCATACTGTATTTCAAGGATTTATAATAAGTAGAAAATGTTACCCAGTGCACATAGCAAGAACATAGCAAATATGATGTAAAGTCCTTTCCTTGTTATGTTCTGAGAAGAGTGTACACCTCATTTTAGAGACATCTGAATGTGAAAACTCAAAGATATTTCTTTCCTCCTTGCTAATCTGAACCTCAGTTGTATAACCAGGAAAATTTAGATAATCCCTACCATTTAGGGACATTGTCAAGATAATAAGAAGGTTCATATTATATATTCATAGAGGATCCTTATAAATACCATGCTCTCTTTTCTTCTAGACTTGGTTGAAATGCTTTGACATCTTCTCATATTATCTCAGCTAGTGAAAATCTTAAGTCTCCTGGTATCACTCATGGTACTTATTACACACTAGCTTGTGCTGTCTTGGATTTCCTCCCTTCTAAAAAATCATGGATAATTAGGAGCACACTGTTGTTTTAATAGCAGCTTTTGAAGGGGAGAAAAGAAACACTCCCACATTAAAGTACCCCTATCAATTATATGATGTGCCCTGATTTTAAAGTGATTTAAATATGAAAAAAATAAGTAAAGTCAGAATCAAGAAAATGTGTGTTACTTTATGTTTATGTCTAATTGCTGCTACTGTGTGATTAACTACTCAGGAACTCTATAATTCTTTGTATCCTTCCCTTTGCTTAACCCAATGCCTTGCACAATAAAAGAACTCAATAAATATTTCCTAGATGATTGAATGGGTTGGCTGCATAATTCCCCACACAAACAAATTGATTTAAGGTTATCCATGTCAAGTGAAAGTGGATCTTGGTCTTTCCAGTAGGGGGTATTTCTTAATTCAAAACTGCCTAAAGACTGAAAGCATATAGTAAGGAATTTTTTTAAAGCATATGCTTAAAAGCATCCAAATGTTTATTTCTGTTGATCTTATGATTGGATGGGACTCCTTTTGATTGTAAGTTAGAGAAACTCAATCGGACTAACGTTAGCAATAAAGCAGGGGTGGTTTCCATGAGCAGGCAGGGTTCTAGAAGCAGCGTAAAGAAATCAAGAGCAGGAATGCAATGCAACTCGGATTGTTCCACTTCGGACACCCTTTGTGAGTCCTCTCTTGCTGCTAACAAGCCACTCCTCGCTGAGGGGCATCAGACAGTCTGTGGAGCAGAAATACAGACAAGACGCAGAGCTGATTCTGCTCTGCGTTGTCAGGTTCTCAGCTGGAAGACTTCAACAGCAGAGGGTAATTCGAATAGTTAGGGGCTGGCCCCTCTTCTTTAAACCTTCATGGACAGCCTCCTTCAGGATGGTCAGGTTGCTGCTAATAGTCTTCTCAAGGCCCTTCAAGCTTCTTTCACTGCTGTGTAGAAAGTCAATGCCACGTGGTTTAGGTTTTCATTGTGACAGTGCTGATTTTCTTCTATATTAATGTGTGTGTGTTACCAGTTAGTGTTTGGTCAGAGAAGCAGAATCATTATCGTGCTATGGAATAAGGGATTTATTACAGGGATCTTAAGGAATTATGGGAGCTGATGGGGACATTTCCACTAGGCTGTTGCCTCCGTATCTGACGTTGAGCTTGAAGTTGCTCTAAGTTGGTTGGTTATTAGTTAGGTGACTGTGAAGTGGAAGAGACAAGGACAAACCAGGACTCATGAAGGTGAGCTGGAAGTCCTTTCTGTCTCTCACCACCACCAATGCTGATGGTGCAGATGACCTGTAGAAGAAGCAAGCAAACGTCATCAAAGAGCCACATGTACATTTAACCCCAACTCAGAGAAGCTGGAGGAGGGGAATCAGCCGAAGCTCCAGGGGTTGCCTGCCTCCGTGCTGCCCTGCTCTGGTGAGGGAAGTCAGCAGGCTGGGGCATGTACAAGCTGCCCCAGAGCTGACATCTTACCCCCACCTTTAAGGAGAAGAATATCTATCACTTCTCTATTTGCCCAACTGTCAGAAACTGACAGGAAACTGTCAGAGTCTGGAGCAATCAAGACAGACTTGGAGGAAAACCCTAAGAAACCAGTTGAAGACGCTTTGCTATCCTCAGTGCGGTGCTCCATCCACACAAGGGATAGCGATTCTGAAGATGACTAAGACTATGGCCTCGGTAATGTGCCAGACTTCCTTGATGTAACAAATCCTCTGGATTTTTTTCAAAAAGAAAAAGTAGAAATGCTTTTTGGCTTTTAGCCTTTTTATAATTATATTTCACATCTCATAGGTCTCAGAAATCATCATTGCTGGGAGTCCTATTATGTGTCTTAGAACTCACTTTTTAAATTAATAACCTTTCCTTAAAAAAAAAATAAAAACCAGCTATTGGTATGGCAAAAAAAAAAAAAAAAAAAAAAAGTACAAAGTTCTTTTGTGGCCTAACTGGAAACCGTTGTTGAACAGGAAAAATTTTCATGTACAAAGTTCTCTTGTGGCCTAACTGGAAACCGTTGTTGGACAGGAAAAATTTTCTTCTACGATTCAAGATTCTTTTGGCTGGTCTAAGAATTAAACTGACATGAGGTAGATTAGCAAGAGGACATCGAATTTAATTACACAAGTAAGTCTGTCATAGTGTGAGGCCCACAGGAAGTCAGGCAACTGAGGCTTTTATGCCAACGGAGCTAAAGAGAAGTGGGTAGGTGCCTGGGACTTCGAAGAGAAGGGAAACAATTCACAGGAAGATTTGGTAAACAAATATCTGTTGGGCCAGACAGAAATGATGGGACATAGGGAGGAATTTTAACAGATTTTGCTAGGTCTCTCCCTGTCCACCACCCCTTGTTCATATTACCCTGCAGTTAGTTATCTGTGATGATAGCTCTCTTTCTGGAAAAAGTCCTTTATCTAAATTCATTTAAGCAGTTAGGGGGAAGATCAAAGGTTCTTTCTGAGTCTTGTGTTTCTTAAAAATAATCAGCCTAAAATAATCCACTTACCAAAGAATGACATTTTGAAGTGCATTTTGTTCCCCCACACCATACAAGGGATAAAATTATGGGAAACAGCCCCAGCTCTTCTAAGGTGATGCAATAAAAGGCATCCCAACCAATGTGTATCAAAAACCTTGAAAACATTTATTTCCATTGACCATATGATAAGCTATTGAAGGCATAGAAACCCAATCTGGACAAATGAACAAAACAAAACCCGATTGTTTTAAAGAGGCTTCTGAGGACTTTCATCTATGTGACATTTTGACATGACAAAGTTGAAAGAGAATGGGGTATAAAACAAAAAGGAGCTGTCTTCTGCTTTTTAAGTTCTAATAAGTTGAACATCTGTCTTCATATTACCTCTCTCCCTATTGTAATTAAGTAATAACTCATTTTCTGTGTAGCAGTGAATTTTTCCTTATACTTAGACCAGAACTTACAGAACATGTAATCAGGTTTTTTTCAAGCATAACATTTTAAAGCCTTTCCTCCAGCAAGTCATTCCAAGTCACATAGGAAAATTCTCTTGACAGTAGCTATGCTGACTTGATTCCAGGACTTAAAGAGGCCTTATATAAGATAACTGTTTCTCTTCTCTGCACACTTGTCTAAGTTACTAACAAGTTTCTCTGGGCAGAGAGAAGTTTGTATGGGTATGTGTGTTTGTGTATACATGCATCTGTGTGTGATGCAAATTTTATTTATTTTATTTTTATTTTCTTAAGGATTTTATTTATTTATTTGTGAGAGAGCACAAGCAGGGAGAGGGGCAGAGGGAGAAGCAGACTCCCTGCTGAGCAAGGAGCCTCATGCAGGGTTCCAGTCTATACCCCAGAATCATGAACTGAGCTGAAGCAGATGCTTAACCCACTGAGTCACCCAGGCACCCCTCGTGTGATGTACATTTTAAAAAATGAGATTCTGTTACTCTCAAATCTTGAAAAAATTTGTAAAAGTTTTCTCTTACTTCCCTTCTTCCCTACACCTCTCTGTTTTTTAGTTCTAGCAAATATCAGGTGTAACTCAATAGTATTCAGCATGAAATACACAAAAATGAAAAGCGGGGTTTGTCTCAGTAACTATTAGGATCGTGTTCTGGAATGGTTCCAGGCCACTGATTAAAATGTTTGGCTCTCAGTATTTCTTAGGATTTCTAATGTATGTTTGTTTGGTTGGTTGGTTGGTTTTTTTGTTGTTGTTTTGTTTTGTTTTTGTTTTTGTTTTCCCCCTAGTCTGTGTAGGACCAATTAAATAAAGTGTTTCTTTTGCTGAGGGTTTTTTTTTTTTTTTTACGATTTTATTTAATTGGAGAGAGAGGGAGGGAGAGAGCAGGGGAAGGGCAGAAGAAGAGGCAAAAGAGAATCTGAAGCAGATTTGTGCTGAGTATGGAGCCCAGTGTAGGGCTTGATGTCACCACCTCGAGATCATGACCTGACCTGAAACTAAGAGCCAGATACTTAATGCACTAAACCACCAGGTGTCCCTAGGGTGGTTTTGCTTTTAAAATGGTAGCTAATCTGCAGAGACAGAAGGCTTATGTAAGAGACAGTAGAGGTCCTTTACATTTCTTGTCCATCTTAACCTAATGGCAGGGAATTTTTATAATCAAAATTCCAGAAATTATGGCGACAGTGTAATATGTTCCTTGTGGCAAGGACTTGAGTCATTCTTCCAAAAGATATCAGAGAGTGGGCCTGGGTGTTTTCAGGAGCCCTGAGACCATCACACAGGCATCATAACAGGGCCTCTTGACAAGGTTGGTATTGGTTTGAGCCCTCGATAGTGGTATATTGACGTGAAGAACAGGAAAAAGATTGATCACTTCCTTGTATATCTTTTCTCAGGACGTTTGGAAAGGGGAAAATTAGTTTCAAATAATATACATTGTAAATCTCCTACGGTTTTGCCAATGGAATGTTTTCCTCTCCTTCCAGTTTTAAGATATGCTTTAATACATAGTCACCTTATGCCAGAACTCTAGATTTTGTTATATTTGTCCAGCAAGTGGTCTTTGGACCCATTGTCATGATACAGAATATTCTAGAGATTAGTGCAAAACTCCACTGGGAGTTAATTTCATTAAATCTACCTAGTACACATAAATTTAAGACCTGAAAATAACTCCAGTTATTACAAACAGTTAAAATATGATAGAGAATATAATGCAAACATGTGAACATTTTATAAACATTTATCTCACAGCCATGAGTTAGCTTACTGAGTGTTGAGTGATCTGGCTGTTTTCTTCAGATAAATCAACTTTCCTGATAATATAACTTTATTTTAGGAGAAAGAATCATGTTCATTCTTTAAAAACCCAAAAGTGTCTTTGATCTCATTCACCTACTCGGCTCTAAAAATTAGGTAATAGTAATATGTTGTTATTAGATATATATATCTTAGTAATATTTATATAACATATGCAATGTATGTAATATATACATATGTGCATGTCTGTTTGTTTTCAATGCCTACCGAATTGCCTAGGAGAGAATCAGTAATTGACCAAACAAATTAAACATTCTCTATAACCATCACAAAACTCTGAACATAAGTTTTTCAGTTGTGCAGATAGATATTTCATACCAGAGTGCTTATTGTTTTGAACTCCCATAACTATATTGTATTCTAAAGAAATTTTAGATTTTAAGGAAAGGACATTGCATTATAGATCTCATTTATTGATATTCCAGTTATAATCTTAAATGGGAAATTGGTCTGAATATTTTAAAATAAAAAGCAACCTAATACAGACAGCATATTTCCATTTATAAATGGAAATATATACATATAAATACATATATATGAATGAAAGTGATTTTCGTTGGTAAATTTGCAAATTATTTTCTTCTTCATACATTTCTACATTTCCTAAAGTTTCAAAAGTTGTTACGTTTTACTTTATAATTAGTTTGCTAATAAAACCAAAATGTGAGACAATTGGAAAATAAAAAGTAGGTGGGAAGTAAGTTTAGAATTCTATTAAAGAATGGATATAAGCAAAGCCAGCCTGAGCTGAAGTAGTTTCAGTGACATGAAGTTGTATCTGTAATGATTAGTATATAAGTCAATAATTGGAAATTTGGTCTCTACAAAGAAATTTACTTCTTTAATACCAGGACCTCAATACTATGGTTGAAAACTGGCTTTCTAAAAGACAAATATTGAGACCTGAAACAGCATCAACCCATCTATAACATGCCATTGGGAATTTTCCTCTGAAATTTTACAATAATAGCAAAAATTCAACTTTTGGGATTTGGCTTTATTAACATATTTAATACTATCCCATATATTTTCATTATTTTATTTCAAAACTCTCTATTGTGAGGGTACTTTGAACTTTGTTTAATTAATAAATCAATTTATTCACAAATAGACCATCAAATAAATGCCTTACAAATGTAAGGATAATCAGATTTCTAAATTGACAACTTAGCCTACAGAGCTTTCACCTTGGACATCAGCATTTTACAGAATTACTTGCAGCTTTTTATTAAGGAACACAAAAATTGCTGAATCTTGCTGACAGGTTTCCTTATTTGGACTAAGATTTTTGAAAATTTTCCAGTCTAACATGGTAGATTGCTTTTTAGTTGTGCTTTTTTGCTTTAGCTTAGAGAAATGAAGAAATTTAAAGAAAGAGAAGACAGATAGCTACCCTAGAAGTAATCAGTGGATCAAAATCTAGGTTTGGATAAATTTTCTTTTTGAGTATTTTTTTCTGATACCTTCTTCAATGTGAAAATGAAATTACCTGAAGGCAGTTTCCATTTTTTGCTTTAAAAACTATTACATAGTAGTTTGTAGATTTCATATTTGCTTTTCCTAGTTAATGTCAAGAAAAATATATTTAATATTTTATGGGAGTGGCACTATATGTCAATAATATATCTAATAATCAATTTTTTATCCAGATCAAATTCTTCCTTTAATCATTATTCTGAAAAATCAAGCAAGAGTTAACTAACTATTATTAAATGTGAGATTAATTTCATAGATTGAGAAAAATTTATTCAGCTTGGAGTTTTATTATTTGGTGTATTTTAAAAGATAAGGATTTTTCAGGGTCTCATTACTTTTCCTTGAGTTTCTTATAATAAAGTTTTCAAAGTAGCAAAGAATTTAAGCAACATAAAAATAAATCAAGGGCATCGTTCAGAAGTTTGCAGTTCCCATTTATTGATACCTCTCTCTCTCTCTTTTTAAATAATGGTGTAAACCTAACTTAGTGTTGTTGATGAAGATATGGTTAAAGACTGCATGTAATATAAAAAATAACAAAGTAGCATGCATTTACTCCAAATTCATTTCTCAAAATACAAAGACAAAAAATATGGCCAGAATAGAGATTTAAGTGCTGCATAAATGTAACATAAACTTTCTTTTTTGATTATCTGATGTCTATTATCCCTGCTTCTCAAAATGTGCCCAGGAGTATTACTGACAGCATTAGCATCACCTGGGAGCTTGTTAGAAATTCAGAATCTCAGTCCCCACTCCAGACCTACTGAATCATAACCTGCATTTCAACAAGACCCTCAAGTGATTTGATGCATATTCAAGAGCACTGCTCTAGAACACCTGTTTTGTTTTTTTGGTTTTTTTTTTCTTTCCATTTTACACTGTCTAATATCCTGGGAACAAGGAAAGGGTGCCTATTTGGAATCTAGAGCCATTCTGGCCTAAGTAACTACTTTATCATATAGTATCTAAATGACATATCATTTAACTAAGTTGAGTCTCCTTCAAAAAATGCATTGATAACAATACCCACTACAAAACATTGTTATGAGCCTCATCTAATTACAAAATGCATTTTGCATGTTAAGACTATAGATGTATTAGTATAATTTAAAATTCAGATTTGTCTTATTAAGTTAGATATTACACTGTCAAATTATTTACAAGGTTTAGAGTAGGCCACGTGCAAATTTCTGGTAGCAAATCTTGTAGGTGGTGAAGCATCAATATACTTCTAAAGCTTGAGGAACAAATGTTATGTTTTCAAAATCAAGTAGTGGTCAGAAAAAAAGTCATTGAGTGCTTCTTTGAAGGCAAGGATTCCCAGAAAGGCTACCCTTGATCACAGAAAATCCTATCTCAGAAAATGTACTCCTTTAGGGGGAATATGGGGATCTCGGAGAGATGTTTATAAAGCCATTGGAGGAAATGGGATTATTCGACTGAAGAGCCTAATCAGTTTAATCAACCATAGAATCAGAGGAATGACACTGTCTCAACAGAAACCCTGCATATCCATTTAATAGTGTTAATATTAACAATAATAACAGCTTACCTATTTATTGGCCCAGCAGAAAAAATATCTTGTCTTTGAGTTTTTTCTTGCAATGAAGTCATACCCACTTAATTTTCATTGATTACTTTTTGCATTAAAAATGAATGGTATTTCCTAAACCTGACATGGTAAAAATCATTGTTTAAACTACCATCAAGAAAACATTGCAAGAAATTTTTTAAATTGCTGCTATTTGTTTGAATGTTTTGTTTTTGTTTTTTTCAACTAAGAGAAGTGGTTACCAGGGTATCTAGTAACTAGCTATTTTTCCTATAAGGGATAGTGTATTGATAAAATCCCTTCGTGAATGCTGTATATGCTATCTTTATAAAAGGGTCATTTTCAGGTTTATAGGAGGCTTTCATACTTCATACCTAAAATTACCTAAAAATATCTTCATACCTAAAATTCTAGGAAAGTGAGAGATGGGGCATTATAATTTACAAAGAACTCACTCTGTTAATAGAAAGATGTGAATCAATATATCTACCCATTTAAAGGTTTCTAGTTCTGCTAACTTAATTCAGAGAAAAACAATCATCCAGTTTATTTTGAATATCTCTTAAAAATTCATGCAAATACATTCTTAGGGCTATTATTTTTCCTTAGAGAATAGATGTTCTTCTGGTCTGTTCCTCTAGATATAATCTTTTTTTTAAATTTTTTAAAATGTATTTATTTGTCAGAGAGAGAGAGAGAGCGGGCACAGGCAGAGGCAGAGGGAGAAGCAGGCTCCCTGCCGAGCAAGGAGCCCGATGTGGGACTTGATCCCAGGATGCTGGGATCATGACCTGAGCTGAAGGCAGCCGCTTAACCAACTGAGCCACCCAGGCATCCCATCTAGATATAATCTTAAAGTAAGGTTTTGGTGATAGCTGCACTGGTCACTTACAAGTGTGTTCTCTCTGCTTCTTGGTGAACAGAATTCGTGTATGATATTCGTATATTAAAAAAAAAAAAGAGGAGCTCTCCAAGTCTGTAGGAATATATTATCTTTCATCAAACAAAATATAGGATCAAGGCTAAATAGCTCCTAATTACACTTAACAGTTATCATTATCAGTATTAAATTTCCCATTTTAACGGATCTTATCCCTCTTAATTTCTGTCCCTCTGTCTTTGCCCAAATGCAGAAAGAATTGCAGTTTGCATTAGATTTTTATTTTTAAAGATTTTATTTATTTGACAGAGAAAGACACAGCAGGAGTGGGAACACAAGCAGGGGGAGTGGGACAGGTGGAAGCAGACTTCCCGCCAAGCAGGGAGCCCCATGTGGGGCTCGATCCCAGGACCCCGTGATCATGACCTGAGCCTAAGGCAGACGCTAAACGATTGAGCCACCCAGGCATCCCTTTACATTAGATTTTAAGTGAATAGCTAAAATGCTCATTTTTAAGCAATAGATTGCTTAGGAGTGAAAGCAACACTTTTGATAGCTTACACGAGATTGTGAATTTGGTAGTTTGCAGTTTTGTTTTTGTTTTTGTTCTTTGATAGAATCCTCATCCTATTCATGGTTACTTCCATTATTGAACACTTCTTCACATCATAATGGTTTTTCCCAGACCACCACCTTAAGGAACACATACCAAAGTTTTCCTACAAATGCCCACCAGGGGAATCCCTTCCGGAGAGTATAGCACTTGGATTTCTTCATCTTTCCCAAGACTAATTGTGTCTATTTCTCAGTCCTCTAAAGTGTACCATTTTTTACTGAGTCTATTGGGTGAAATTTGAGATACTAAACCAAGTGAGAACAGCGTGTTGATTGATGTGTTCATTGCCATCTTCCCTCATTTCAAATATATATATGTGCTCTTTAACTATTTTCTGAATATTTTAACCCAAAGTGCATTCCCCAAAATGGGGATCACAAGTATACTAAACTGTAGTAGCTATAGTAGCAAAATTATAGGGTAATGTTTGATGGTCAAAACTGATTTGGCATTTCTTTAATGAAAACTCAATGGTAGACGCAAATGAGTAAGCCTGACTTGAGTATTTATTCTAAAATCACTGTTTATCCTAGGTTTGACAGATCGGTCTGGGTCCATGGAGAAATTCTTTCTTTATTTTTGAAATAGTACAATTTGAGAGTTAGCTTATAACCTGACTCAGTCTGTAATGATGTAGTCCAGATGTAGCTTATTTTATAGCAAACTTCAGCTCTCATTTGCTGTCCCCTGGTTTTCATCACTTTTATTTTACAAGCAGTTAGGATGTGCCAACATGGCATTATTTTATCATGGATAATCTTTTTTATGGGTCTGTCATGCATTAAGCTGTCTGCAAGATGTTCATATTCATAGTTGTGAAGAGTACTTGCTGGTCCTTCACAAACTGATCAAATATTTAATGGGGTTCTGGTTTGAGCTTGTTGGAAACAGTAATGTAATATCCTCACACAGTTTGCTCAGAACATAAATTTTCCTCACTTAATCTTTTGATATGAATGTATTTTGAATTCCTAGGACTTAGTCTTGACCATACTACCATTTCTGTCATTATATTTAAGATTTCTGTTACATTAATATGCATCTCTAGCTGATAAATCTATCTTCTTGGTTTTCTTGACACATTTATTTCAAAGTTAAAATGTTTAAGAGAGCAAGGTGAATTAATCTTTAGGAAAATTTAGAATGTTTAACTTATGATATTGTGTAATGATTTTGCAATGATCTTGTGAATGCCTTCAGAGTCAGCCATTTTATTCAGCTAGTTCTTAATTCGATCTCTCTGCCTACTTGGATGACAGTGTCAAACATAAATGTTCAGTAAGTAAATATCACCCTACCATTATTCCTTTTACATTATTTAATAAACAAGCAAATAAAATAGTTGCATCTGTTTAAATAAAGATTATGTCCCAGCCTACCTTCCCTCTACTGTTAAGCCCCTCCAAATTTCTCTGAATTGTTCTGATTTGAGGTGGAGTCTATATTCTGACAGTCTCCAACATTCTGTTTGGTCTTGTTCTATCTCAGATATAATCTTATTTCTTTTGTCTTCCAAACCAGGTTAAACTTCTCTCAGTTTCTTTGATGCCCTGCCTTTCTTTCAGGTTCTTTGTAATTCTGCTTTGTTTGTTGTTATTGTTGACTGCTGTTGACTCTGCTGTTGATTCTGCTTTTGTGATTCAACCTTTCACTCAAACAATCCCCTCCCTAATCTTCATATTCCAGCTTAAATATTTTTGCCTCAGAGAGGTTTGTCTCTGCTTCTACAGATTCCATTACCATTTTCTGATATACACCTTTATAACAGTTGTTGTTTTTTCTGTGGAGCAGTTATTGTAATTAATCGATTGCTTAGTCATTATTAGTGAAAACTCCATCAGTTAACTACAGGTGCATGGGTGCTAAGGTCATCTGTCTTATTTTCCACCTAATGTTTAAATTGTAGCCAATACTCTTTATATATTTGCTGAGTGAATAGACAGATGGGAAGAACCTTCAAATAGATGTTCTAAATAGCAGTTTCTAAGAAACCGTAAAGAAATATATAATTTGCATTGTAACAATATTATTAAAGTAGAGGATCTCTGTGGGTTTAGGGTTGAATACCTTGGGTGATAGTAACCTGAGTTTCTGTGCTAATAAAAGAAATGTTACAATATCAAAAGATCCACGGGTTTCTGCATAAGGTGTCTACCAAGCACATGGCAATCCAGTCGCCTAAAAAAAAATTATCTTAACTTTTAAAGGGGAAACACAGCCAAGCTTTGCTAAATTCTTGATCCTTATATTAATAAGGCTTAGTGTGATTAAGAGAGAGGATTTTCAAGCTTATGTAGTCAGCTGTTTTTTCCTCAGCTGTAGGCGTTGCTGACTTAGGCAAGTCTGAGACATTATTTATCAATATTAAGTACAGAACTATTCAATTGCTAGTTCTTTATAATGCAATGTACATGTGTAACTGGAACCATTATTTATAATTGAAGCTGATTTTTTAGACATCCCTTGCTAAATAGCTACATTGAAATGTAAATTATTCTGTAAAAAGTCAAGAGTTTAGAACATAAAGTAGAAATCCATACTATGTAAAGATTTTAGAATCTCAATTGACAAGCTACTTACTGATCCACTAAAATGTCAGATAATGCATTTAGGCATTTTTATTAGAATTTCCAAGGGAAATGACATTTGGTGGCTAGAAATAATTCCCTGGAAAATATATCTTTTAGGTTAGCACTGATTGAACTGATTAGGTTGGTAATACTGTGAATTAAATTATAGGAGGAAGGAACAAATGTCATTGCCAAACATTTCATCTAGAATCCCTATCCTCACATCCTTTGCTATGGTTCTGAGTTTATGTGCATTTTTAGCTTTCTGCATCATGATCTCTCTGTAAGTATCATTTATTGTTACAAAATAGTTATTGCTACTGTAAAAAGAACGTAAAGGCATATTACCTAACAAATAGTAGATGAGTGGGTATACTTCTCACTTAATGTACATATAACCACTTCTTCAAAAAGAAAAAAAACTTCAGTGGTGAAAACTGACTTTATGTTAAGTGTGACCTTCTTTAAAAAAGTAATTGAAAGAAAGAAGATTATTTGTCACAGTTCTTCAACTTGTTTCTTCTTGCAAAAGGTAAAATCCAGAAATATTCCAAATTAATTTGATAATTGAGCTTATAAATTATATTGAGGTTCTAGAGCACACCCACAAAAGCTGCCATCCAACTAGAGGGATAGATAGTGCCTCATGTATATTATACATTTTCAGGTGCACTTATTAGTTATGTGAATTTCAAATGCAAAATCTACAGTAATAACAGACTGTGAGACTGTTTCATACAGTCTGAATGAAATGATCACTAATCCATCCACAAAGGAGAAGGCTAAGTGCAATTGTTTGCAAGTCTGAAGACACAGAATCAAAAGGTAATTACAGTTTCGGAGACGGATTAATAATGCAGTATAGCTTAGGTAGGCACTGTCTCCTGCCTATTCTTTTGAATCATCTCACAGTAGCTCATGCTGGTAGCTTGCCAACAGACACAGTGTGTCTTGGCACCTTTATTTCTATTTTTTCTATAATGAATGATATCTTAAAAGTTGATCATATGATTCTGAAATAGAAGAAAGAGGAGGAGGACCAGGAGAAAAAGGGGGGGGGGGGGCGGAGCAACATGTATTTAGCCTAACCAATAGCTTTTAGAAGTCTTCCTGCTGTGAACTCAGCTCTACTTGCAGATGGATGAGTGGAATCACCAGGACAGGCAGGTATTGCTAAATGCCTGACAAGTATACATTCTTTCCTGCTTTAGAATTTTATTTTGCAGAGGCAGCATTGTACCCAGTTAAAAATATCTTTCCCCCCATGTTTTCATGCAGCTAGCTGTGGTCCTGGTACCAGTTCTAGCTTACCAGACTTGAGAGGGCAAATACTGAGTAGGGCTTCTGGGAAAGCTATTGATTTACTGACTAGAAGGGACTGATGAGGCTGACAGGAACTGTTTGTTCTTGGTTATGCCCCCATCTCTCACTTCCTCACATCCCAGATCATCCTTGAGGTAGAGTAGTTGCATTGTAATCTTAAGGATGAAAGCCACAAGTTAGTGATACTCAAGCAAGATGCTTGATCTAGCTCAGATCTCTGGCGATTTTCTGAGCAGATTCTGATTATATATTCTGACTGCGTGTTATGTGAGAAAATTAGCCTTTTTTATTATTATGCCACTGTGGTGACTTAACAAAATGCAGCCACTTTAAATCCTCATGGATGCAGACATGAAAAATGGAAGAACCACAAGTATGCTATCATTTTGCAAAGGTCATCACTTATAAACAGACATCTATTCTGTCAAAAGATAGAACAAACTTTGCAAGTTTGATTTAGTTCACTTGGGGAAAATCAGTAGCAACTAAATGGGTCCTAGACATGTGAAATTACTAATGGGATAAGGTTTAGATAAAAGAGTGCATCAAAGAAGGCATTTTTATGCTATGACTCAAATGCCACATCTATATTGAAAAATTAGAAAAAGGAAGTTAGAATTTAGAACAAATTAGCTGCAGAATACTAAAAATCATCTTGATACATATGTATCATATGCATGAGCCAACTGTGATTTTTGTCAGTTAAATAGCATAGTCAGAGGTTGTGTATTGCCAGATTAAAGGCCACACTGGGGCAATAGGGATTAGCTCTGAAAGGCGATTTTTAAAAAATTTTTTGTTTGCTTGTTTTGTCTTTTTTTTGTCTGTTACTTTAAACGTTATGTGAATAAGATGCATAATTTAAAAGTCAGAAGGTTTTATACAAAAATCCAGATTTTTAATCTTCTCACAAAATATCAAA
The DNA here is from genome assembly GCA_004024625.1 of Mellivora capensis. Lineage (NCBI taxonomy): Eukaryota > Metazoa > Chordata > Mammalia > Carnivora > Mustelidae > Mellivora > Mellivora capensis. The sequence goes on from PISX010014744.1 coordinate 46,356, forward strand.
AGATACAGCAACAGTAGCCCACTTTCCAGTAAAGTTCAACTGTAGCTAAGCAACTACTGAATGCTATTTTTAGTTTACTGTAGTATCTTATATGACCTATTCCTTTAAACTGTCTTCTGATTCTGGATCTGGCTCACTAGACTGTTTTACTCATTTTTTTGGCCTATGAAAGAATGTGAAATTAAAATATTTAAATAGTATAATCTGCAAAGTTTCATATTATCATTAAAAATAGAGAAGCTTATTCAAATCTAATTTTAAATCATAGCACAAAAATCTAATTAATTAAATAAATTAGATAATATTGACAAGAATAATCCCCTCAATATTTTTTGTTGTTATTTTTTGCCTGTACTTCACAAAGTGCTATATAGAGCCTAGCTTTTTGTATTAGCATTTGAATACATCTCAAAATGTGAAATTCTGTAGCTGGTCCCAATAGAGATACACATTGTGTATGGAATCACAATTTACAAAATATTCATTAGCAAACTAAAAGGGGTCTCTTTACAGAAGTGTAGTACCTAATAGTATTTGCTTGCTTTATGAATGTGTTCATGTGCTGTTGGGTTTTTGTTTCTTTTTTTTTTTTTTAAAGATTTTATTTATTTATTTGTCAGAGAGAGAGTGAGAGAGAGTGAGCACAGGCAGACAGAGTGGCAGACAGAGGCAGAGGGAGAAGCAGTCTCCCCGCCGAGCAAGGAGCTTGATGTGGGACTCGATCCCAGGACGCTGGGATCATGACCTGAGCCGAAGGCAGCTGCTTAACCAACTGAGCCACTCAGGTGTCCCTGGTTTTTTGTTTCTTGTTTTTCTAAGTAGTTAGGACTCTTTAAAGAAGCACTTGGAATTAGGTCCAAGATCTTTTTTTTTTTTTAATATTTTATTTATTTATCTGAGAAAGAGTGAGAGAAAGCATGAGCCGGGGAAAGGGAAGAAGGAGAGGAAGAAGCAAACACCCCACTGAGTGGGGAGCCCTGACTCGGGACTGGATCCCAGGAACCTGAGATCATGACACAAGCCCAAATCAGACCCTTGTGGCTGATCCACCCAGGTGTCCCTAGGTTCAAGATCTGAAATTAAAATACTCACCACATTATATATTGTTAGCTTCTTACTCACCTGGGAAATTATTTTACTGTGGTTAAATCTATACTTATCTTGCCAAGATTGAAAATGTTCTAACTGCAGTTTTAAGATGTTTTATACATTTATAATAATGTATTACTCATACCTTTGATATGAATTGCTGTTATTAGTGTGTGGGAAAACATAAATGTTATGTCAGAAAAAGCATATAAAAAACACCTAACTTAACATGTTGGAAGATCTAAGATAATATAGTCTAATATATTATATTATATGCATAATATAATAGATTGAAATATAATGATCCAATAAAATAGAATTTCAACATAAAACAGTAGTGGATTTTCTGGAAAAATGAGACCAAATAAATCTTTCACAATTAAAAAAATATAAATATGGACCAAAGATAAAGTCCCCGGTCCTATTTATCCTTTTCCCATTCATAAAAGTTACACAGAATTACTCTCATTCATTTGTTCTTTTTTCCTGTTTATTTTCTGTTATTCATCCAACATTACTTAATCTTTAGTAACATGAATCATAACATGTAACCCACGCATACAAGCATCATTCTATGTTGCACTTCAAATACTGGTGCTACTATCATTACACTTGCATTTTGTTGAATTCCAAAGTCCCTTGATATTTATAGTTGAAGACAACATCTTGTTTGCTAAGTTATTGGGAATACTATATTATGATTTTTCTACATTGTAAAATAATGGTCATCATAGATGTTCTCCATATAGTTCTAAGTTAGTCCTTATCTGATGCCTTTGTCTCCCACTTTTGGAATTGTCTTGAGTGAGTTTCCTAATAGTATTTAGTCAGATTTATCTCCAAAAGAAATATATTAATTTGTACTTGAGATACAATCTCAAAATGAGATTTGCTTTGAAAACCTAAATTATATTAAAAGAGTTAGGGAGTGCGGTTAACAGTGTTCTAAAGTAATTATAAATATATATTACCATCATAAAGTCAAACTCCAAATATTATGTTCAGCACTCTTTGTGTCTTGAACTATCTCCTCTTTTCTTATAAATTTCAAAGTGGCTTATCTGTGCCCAAAAGAGATTATGGTGACAGTATCATAAAACTTAGGGAAATCCAAAGAGGAAAATATTAAGAAATGGATGCAATGTGAAGTTGCCCTGAGCAAGTATCAGCTCTGTAAATATACTTCTATAACCAGCATAAGCCACCAACTAACAGCGGCACCATTCTCTGGGGATCGACCAGCTTGATTGCAAAATTGGGAAAGCCTACAGACGGAAGGCTAATTCTTCTGTATAGTTCCATGGGGCCTATTGCTGTGCCTTTCCTGCAGAATAGTAAAGGGCTAATGGAACAAGGGATGTTATTTTTATCTGCACAAATTATTTGGATTACCTTGTGGGAAAGTTTAAGGAGAAATTTAATGTCAAACAAATATTATGATAGATTCAAACACTCTGAACCATGCATTAAAAAAGAATGCAAATACACTTGTATATTTGTGATCCTGGGTACTAGATTTTGTGAATGTAAAATAAATTCCTCTGTTTCAGATTTAAGTTTAATTTGTATGCATGCTATACATCAGGCTTCCCAAGTATGGAATCTATGATTGACCTTATTTAAAAAAACAAACAGTCTTGGGTTGAATTTAAAAAGCTTAAATGATAAAATTAACACAAACATAATCAAGGCATTCATTTTGGATGTCTCATATAAAAATGAATCGTGATTATATATTTTCTTATCATGAAAATGAACTACATGTGCATACATTTTAATGTCAGCTTGGTATTGGTCTTTTCTTTCCATATGTTTGCAAATCTTTTCTACCCATGTTACCTCTTGCATTGTTCCCAGATGCATTTAAATGGCAATGGAGGGGTGGCCTAGGTGGCTCAGTCAGTTAAGTGTCCTACTTGATTTCTGCTTAGGTCATCATCTCAGGTTTACGAGATCCAATCCTGGAATGGGTTCCATGCACAGTGGGGAGTCTGCTTGGGATTCTCTCTCTCCCTCTGTAACCCTCCCCACCAAAGCTTGCTCTCTCTCTCTCTCTCTCTTTCTCTCTCTCTCTACTGTAAATAAATAAATAAATAAATAAACAAACAAATAAATAAATGGTAAGAGAGAGGACTTAGGCTCTACAGGTTTGCTTAAATTTTCTCAGAGTCCAGGAGAAATTTATGACCAGAGCCCCAAATACCAGAGCAAATCTATAATTTTGAAAGGGTTGGTATGATATTGAACTGTGTGGTTTTGTGAAAAGAGAGATGAGTTGGAATTCAGTATACATATTCTAATCTTGCCTTAACCATTTACTTAAAATATTCCCTCAATCATGGACGGTGTCTTGGATATTGGGAAGTGTTGATCACAGTTGTTCTCTTGAAATTCTTCTCCCCTGGAGTAGGGGGAGGAGTAGGAATACATCTATCACTGTGTACTGATGGTTCTTTTCCTACCTACCTCTCTCTTTCTCTAATCTATCTCTAAGTTCTCATTGTCATTATGCAAATTATTATCAAGTATATATGTGTATGTGTGTATATATATATATATATATATATAAATTTATTGTATAATATGATTAATTTATTTTAGCATCAAATTATTTTCCAAATTTCAGAAATGTATTTTTTAAAGATTTTATTTATTTATTTGAGAGAAAAAGTGAGAGAGAGCATTAGGGTGGATGGGTCAGAGGGAGAAACAGGCTCCCTGCTCAGCAAGGCTCAGTGGGGCTCAATCCAGGGAATCCGGATCATGACTTGAGTCAAAAGTAGACATTTAACCAACTGAGCCACCCAGGTGCCCAGAAATGCATTTTTATTTTTATTTTTTAAAAGATTTATTTATTTTAAAACAAGAGAGATAGTGAGAGAGAGAGAGAGAGAGAGAGAGCAAGCATGAACAGGGCTAGAGGCAAAGGGAGGGGGAGAGAGAATTCTCAAACAGACTCCCCATTGAGCACGGAGACAGATGTGGAGCTTGACCCCACAACCCCTTCGATCATTATCTGAGCTGAAGTCAAGAGTTGGATGCTTAACTGACTGACCCACCCTGGCTCTCCTATAAATGCATTTTTAATTGCCTCCCAGTCCCCCCTAATAGAACATAACAACATCAATTCAAAGCTTCTATGTCAAAAACTACAGTCATCATCTATCTCCCTGCCCAACAGTCCCTAATTCTTTTTGTTTACTTGCCCCTGCTGTATTCCTGCTCACCAGACTCAAAATAAAGTCTTTTTATCTATCTTTCAATCTTACCCTCCACATCTAGTAAGGTGACAATTCCTATTGATTCAGTTTTTAAAACCTTTGGAAATTTTGCTGTTTTTATTCCAGTGTTATCCTTGTTGGGGACTCCTTTTCCTGTACTATTGTAATAATTCTTTATCTGGTATTTACATTTATAATGCCATTTCCTATGCAAGTATACATTATATACATTGAATATATTAATATCTCTATGAAATAATTATGACTCTTCCCTGTCCCATACATTGTGAATTTCCCCATTATCTCAAGATTAAAATGCAGATTCTTAGGGTAATGCCAAACTTCCTTGCAACTTTATCTCTCACTTAAAAGCTTCTCTCTCCACCACTTTGTCTTCATCTCCTTTTATCAAATATCCACGGATCAAAGACCACCACCTCCATGACGTTGGACAGAAAGCCACTGCAGTGAGAAACCATCTGTCTTATCTGAACCACCAGATTTTGCCTATATCTTTCTTACAGCATACTCCTTAATGGCCCTTGCATAATTTATGTCTCTCTCTGCATAGAAAGAGAAATTATTATGGAAGTCTTCCAATGGGAGGTGTCAGCTTAGCTGAATTTTGAATGGTGAGAGAGACACTTGGTGAAAACAGATTGGAAACAAAGCAATACTTGCAAATGCATCAGAGTGGCATGTCCTGAGGGCCAGGACTAGATTTAAATGGTTTAAGTATGTGGATATGGTGGGAGGATTGTGCAGGATTCTAAGCTACTAGCTACACAGAGAGGGCTTTGTATCTCTTGATAAGAAATGTCAAATGAGGCTGGTTAAAAGATATTTGAAAGATTTTAAATTTTGAAATCCCATGATCAGGTCTTATCAAAGAAGAAGAAGAAAAAGGTTTCAAAGGTTTCACATACTCCTACCACTCCTGAGAAGACTGTGGATAGCCAGGGCCCCACACCAGTTTGTACGCCAACATTTTTGGAGAAAGGAAAATCTGAAGTGGCTAAGATGAACGTTGATGATAAAGATAATGAAATAGTTTTCAAACAGCCCATACCCAGTATAAAAGAAGAAACACAAGAGACTCGGACACCTACACGTTCAAGAAAAAAAAAGACGAAGGAAAAGCAATCAGTGATTCTGAATGTATTCTATTTCTTCTGAAAAATGTGATTTTAGTGTGAGGGGTAATTCTTTGTATTTAACTAGATGCAGTGGAGTGCAACCATTGACAAGATTCTTAGAGGAAAAACTGTCAGTTCAAGGCTGTACAGAAAGCAGTCAGTAGCTGGCTTACCTGCCCTTGCTGAGATGCGTGGGTGCCTAGCTTGCCGGAGCCGGGCTCACGCTGCCTCTTTGTCCTGGTCTCTAGTT